>CAEGAE010013097.1:0-23048 GCA_903067095.1 Girardinus metallicus | reverse complement strand
GTTATGTGCTCTATCTTCCTGGTTTTAGTGAGAACGCGAGCAGCAGCGTTCTGGATCAGCTGCAGCTGTTTGATTGATTTGTTAGTCAGACCTGTGAAGATGCTGTTGCAGTAATCAATGCAGCTAAAGATAAACGCATGGATGAGTTTCTCTAGATCTCGCTGAGACATCAGTCCTCTAATCCTGGAGATGTTCTTCAGGTGATAGAAGGCCGTGATAGTAACCACAGAATGAGTGAGTTGCTAGGTAACCACAGAATGAGTGAGTTGCTAGGTAACCACAGAATGAGTGAGTTAGTTGATTCCACCAACTTCGCTTTTAGCAGTCTGTCGGAGGTTGGACAACTAAAGCCAAGTCGTCCAAAAACGGAATAAATTTCTACCAAAAAACTCTGAAATTTTTAGAGTGATCAGAAGTTTTCTAGAAAAGACGAGAAAGTTTCTCTCTTTGAAAAGTTGAAAAAAATCCAAGAAAAAAAACAATGGCACTTTTGACTTTGGGAAAGAAATTTCCAAGTTTTTTTCTAGAAAAGTTCTGCAAATATTTCGGTGGAAATTTGCCCCTCCTTTTTAATATGTATCTGAAATGGTCCTGATGAGCCAGAATGCTGTGCAGTCCTGGATCAGAGCTCACAATATTTTATCAGACATATCATCTATTGATATTGATCCTGTACGTATTGTGATATATATTGTTATTGATTTATTGTCCAGCCCTAGCAAAGGATTGTGTTCCGTTGCATATAAAATAAAAACACCCGTTTTCTTTGTTTTAGAGCAGGCCGCAATGAAATGGCGCTGAACATGGCGAGTTTTTCCAGTTATCAAATCAAAAGCGAGTTCTGCTGAAAACCACAGCAAAGCTCTTCCATCAAAGCTATCGATTTTGCTCCCAAATGTAATGCAGTCCATTTGTCTGTGTTTATTTAACTGTTGCATTTGTCAGTTAGGGTGTGAACGACAGCCACAGGGATTTTAGCATCGTATGTTCATTGCTTACACCCGCTGATCTGTGCTGAATCAAACTAAGAGAACATGCAAACTCTATGCAAAATGGCCGCATTTGAGGTTTGGTATAAACGCTACTTGATTGCTGAGTAACTACGACGGCATACTAGGCCCATTGTAGATAGGAAAAAGGAGTAAATTTCTGTCAAAAGGACTCTGAAGTTTTCTAGAAAAAAACTCAAAAATTTTAACTTAATCTGAAAAAAATCTGGAAGAAAACAAGTTTCAAAAGTAAATTTTGTTTACTTCTGAAAAACAGAAATTTCCCAATTTTCTTCTAGAAAATTTCTCAGATTAACGGCAAAATTTCTGGGTTTTTTTGGTGGAAATTTACCTGTCCTTTTAGGCATACGTCCAACGGTCCCAACAGGCCATCGTAGAGTGACTGATTAAAACAACAATCATTCAATACTTAAAGATTACCTGATCAAACAGACCAAAATATAAAGTTATTTGGAAATTTTGGCATTTTAAAGAGCAAAATCTAAATAATTCACACAACTAACATAATTATAAAATAACAAAATCAGGCAAAAGAAACATTTTTTTAAATCAATTTCTTTCAAAATAAAATGTATGAAACCTTAACAGGAACTGCAGGTGTGTGTCTGTCTCTGGTGAATTTTTGTTAAAATAAAAAAAAACTTGTTCTTCATTCATTGAAGTATCCAAAAAAAAATTTACTTTCCAAAACATTACTAAATGTAACTTTTTAAGTCACTGCATCTGTATTTGACTTGACACTCCCGATTTAATACTCTGTTATTCTCATTTCAAGACATCTTAAGGAGTCGAGGAAATTCCAACATGTGAACCTTGTACATCAAAAGCAGGATATGCTTTTTTGTCTGTGAAAAAACTGAGACTCAAAGGCCTGGGAGGCTTTCACATTATAAAAATACTCACTCATGGAAAGTTGGAGGGACCCTATTTGCTTTAGAGTTCAGTACAAGAATGGGGGAATCTACAGTATCCTGCTAGATCATTTCCTCTTTCTAAGTGAAAGAGGAAGTTGGCAGGATGCCTCTTTATTTGCAGGATACTTGCACCGAAGGGTGATGCAGTTCAGGACGGACAGAGGTTTTAATCTCCATCTGTCTGTTTGTTCTTGCCTCCAGATGGTCTGCTTTCTTGCTCAGCTGAGTCTGACGGACTAACAGAGGGTAACGCTTCGTTAGCTAGTGTATCAGTGTGGGAGCGAAGGAAGTTTTCTGTGCTGAAGGTTTCAGGTGGACCAGCTGTTGTGCCAAACGTGTCGCATCGCTGCTGTCACCAAGGGTGCCGGCGTAAAACCGTAGTAGAAAAGCAAGAAAGCACAAAAGTAGACTCATTAATGTACTGCAAATTTCAATCGATGATGATTTTCATTTCGTGCTCACTGGCTTCTTGCCTCTTATCAAAATAACTGCTTGAGATTTTAGGTGGTCAAATTTTTAAACTTTTGGTATTCTTCGTATTAGTTTTTTTTTTCTCTAGGTTTGTGCAAAGAAGGTAAGAGGAGATTGTAAGAGAATACTGAATTGTATGATAAGGGACATAACATACAAAATCCATTTTTGAAGCCCTTAAATTCCTTGTGTTGTGAACTTGGAGTCTCTAGGATTGCAGAAGAGTTGAGTGCAGTTTGTTCCGATGCTGTGTAGATATCTTTATATTTACATTTTTCAATCTGTTCAGTTTTCTCTACTCCGTTTTAAATTTTTTGAACTATTACGTCACAGTATTTGCTGTGGAGCTGGCATGGACTTCCAGCTAACCAATTCTGCAAATCTGACGTTTTCATTCGTCAAATCAATTTTGTAGTTCAAGTTCATAGATGCCAAAGCAGATAAGTCAGAAAGCTGGGTTGTTCTTTACATCCTTCTCCACCAAACCTCTTCAAAGTAGCTTGTTATAGTTTATGTTTCTTGGAAATATTCCCTTATCAGTGGGGAATATCCTCTTTGTTTGTGCAAAACACTTAAAGAACGAGTGCGTAAGTTTCTCTTGTCTGTGGAAACAACAAACACAACAAAATGGTACAGTGCAAATAACGATAAAATGACAAAAAAAAGAATTTATCTTGTGTTAATATGACATCTTAGCCGTTGTTTTGTAGCAGAAGCATTATGCTTATGTTAGCGCTGCGTGCTAGCTGTTAGCTCCTTGACAGAATCGTACTGTCTTTATTACCTGAACAGTTTGTTTTTGCCATTTTTGTCTCATGATCTAAACCCACTCAACGATTTTCTTAGCGCTAGCATTTGCTAACTTGCTAACAGTGTTGATTAATTCATTACGGTAGCATTTTCTGTCTCAAATATGTTTGACTGGATGGACAAGTTTTTTGTTGTTGACATCTTTCAGTCATTTTAGGAATAAAAGGTTTTTGCGCTGCTAGCTAGTCATATCCCTGCTATCAAACTACAAAAATGGCTGATTGTGGTGGAGTGGAACGCTCTGCGACCTGGAAGGGGCGGGGCTTGAAGCATTGCATTTAAAGAGACGGCACCAAAAAGAGTTACTTTTCAACATACCCAGAACAGGGGTAAAAGTGGAGCCTTTGGAGCTGCAATAATGAAAAATTCAGACCAAATCATTGCAGTTCTATTTTATATAGACCTAAACTGATTGGTTCAAATCGGAAAAAGATAGATTTAAAATTATGATATGTCAACTTTAACAGTGATTTGATGCTCTTTGCACCGGCAGCCTTGGTAATGTGTTCTTAATTGGAGAAGAGGTGAGACTTCATATTATGCATGCAGAGAAAGGACGCATCCAGACTGCCGAAGTTGGCAGACTGTCTTCGTTTGCATCAACCTTCCCCCCGTGTCTGTGGATGGATCGTCTCTGCGGCAGCAGCAGCTGGCACTGGGCCTCAGGACAGAGGGCCGTCCTGCCAGGCTTCACTTTATTATTCCTCTCGCAGGACTCCAGAAAGACGAGGAGAGGCTGAAAGGCCCAGCAGGGGTAGCAGTGAGGAAGGAGGAGAGGGAAAGTACCACTTTGTGTTTGCGTCTTGAAACTGTACATCTGTTCACTTAGGTCGCATTTAAACATATCGCTCAGTGGAAATACCACTGGTGAAATTGTGAAAAAATCTGATAAGATCTGGTACTTTAACATTTGATGTCAAAGTTTTCATTGAATTTAGTTAAAATTTTAATTTTTATTGGGTATTTATGAAAAATCTTTCCACACAATTTTAGGTGTTTTCTTAACTGATAGTCCAGTAGATTTGGTTCGATTGGAGACCAAAATTGAAACATTTGTTACACTTTCAGCTGCTGCAGTTTGCTTCCTCACTGCACTGTCAAACAAACCAAACTTTTTGAGGAAACTGTTCCCCTCCTCGCCTGTGGTGGCGCTGCACCAAGAACCACTGAAGAAAACGACACGAAAACCTCTGAAGAAGACACAGAGCGCAACTTCCGTATTCATTAAATATAAACAAAACTGAGTAGCGTTAGATTTTAGCAGATGTAGGATTTCTCTTTTGTCTCTGGTTAAAGACCACTAGCCATTACTCCTGCTATCGCTAGACGCACAGGTTTGTTTTGGTTGTATTTACCCATAATGCCCCGCTCTGTAGTCCACTTCCTGCTTTTGGAAATGTCTCTGGTCCACTTGGTGTTCACATATGAGTTCACTTCAACTGAACCAAGACCGAGGTTTGTAAAGCAGAGTTAGCTTTTTTGGTCCAAATCAGAGTTTGATTGAACCAAACGAACCGGACTTTCTAGGCAAACGAACTGGAGTTTGATTAAAATGGACAAAACTTGGCTGATGTGAATGCATCTCCAGATAATACAAAAATATTGAATGAAACGGTGAATGAGCGATTGAAAATGATGATTATTTTAGTGATTTAGCAGCTCTGTTCTGCCTCGCGTTAAGTGCACTGTGTTCCTGATAAGTGGATAAATACAACACAGTCTACAGAGAAAAAAATTACTAAAAACAAAAATGACCGAAGAGAAAATGCTTCTTGATCTCACCTGGAGGGCAATGTCTCAGTGGTCGAGCAGATCTGCACTCTTTGGTTTGTGCCAGTGCAAACAAGACAGAAGAAAACAAAAACAATCAGAGCCAGGCTGAGAAAGCAGAAGAGTGGAGTAAAGTGTAGCGTTGTGGGAATTCGTTGACCACAGTGAGAGGTGGTTATTGATCACTACATTAAAAAAAAGCAGATGGTGCAGAACTCATGAGTCAAGTGCAATCCAGTAAGCAGAGATAAGTGGGAATACTTCTGCCAGGCTAATTGCTGCTGCTCAAAAAATGTGCTTAAAGCTCATTTGGGAATCTGTTAAAATCAGGAGAAACGAGGTGTTTCTCAGTATCAACAAAGATCTAATTGAAAAATAATCGCTGCATTTAACCCTTTCAGCTCCTGGAAAGTAACTAAAACTCCTGCCAAAGTCATCAGCAAACATTTACATGCCATGGTTTTTTCATAATAGATGCTTAAAAATAGAAAGAAAATATAAGTAATGTTAAAAAAAATAGAATCAAACCCAAGAGGTAAACAATTCAATAAAAACAATAGTACAAAACACAGAAAAGTTGTTTCATTAAATTAAAGTTAGCTCAGTGGAAAAGCTGCTGTAGACTGTGGACATGGCAGAGGATTAATGAAACAATTTAACTGCTTGAAGATTTAAAAAGATTTTATAGGTTTTTCCAGATTATTTAAATTAGGGAGGTAAATGCTAATTGAAGCTCACATTACAAAGTGCTTCCTCTACTTATTGTTATATATTTGTCACAATTATAGTTTACTACTCATTTATAACCTAGTCTCATTTGCTCCTCTTCCCTTTGTTCTTTGATTTTGAAACATAAACATATAAAACAGTCTGCACTAAATTTAGTGGCTTAATTGGGAACATAATAACTGCACCATGTTGTGTAATTTGCTGGAAACAACAGAAGATGTCCCTGAAACTTGAAGGAGAAAACCCAAACGCCCTTTACAGCTCCATACCTCAGCCGCACTTTCCAGCAGAAACACAACTCAAAGTTTAAACAGTTTGCAGAAAGTTGGATTTTACACGACTGAACTGGGATTTTGATCCTTTTTACGTTTTGTTTTTTTTCTTAAACAAAGTCACAGTTTAAGTTTCACTGTGACTTTGTAAAATCAGAAAATATTTTTCTGATTTTACAAAAAGAACGTTCCACTTAGAGTGATGATGTCACACTACATTCTGAACCTGTGTGAAATATTACGATTTTTTGAAATATAAACTACGTTCATGCCCAGATTTTCATCTCAACAGCTACAATTTACACACCAAAACACAGGAATTTCTGTCTACTTTCACTTAGTGTTTCTCTCACTGCAGTTTTGTGTCAAATCAGGTCAGAATGCAGAGAACTCAAAGTCTCATTCACTCCCATTATATTCCTTCTTATTCCCAAAATTGAAGTGGAGGGTTTCTTCAACTGCTCATATCTCCTACATAAAACACTGTAGACACATAAATATTAACATATGTGGCCACCAGAAGCTTCTGTCACTCCTGGTACATGAAGGTTTTCAGAGCAAGATGCAGTTTTTCCACTGGGATAGTTTGTGTGACGCTAACGTTTTACTGTGGACAGATAAGACAGCCATCACCATGGAAACAGGTGACTCGACATTTTCTGAGTCTCAGGAGTTTCCTTATTCTAATATTAAATACAAAAAAATTCAGTATTTTCAGCCCTAAAAGCCTAAAGAAATAGAAAGAGGCCTTGTATGGACTTTCAAAATAATACTCACAGATTCTCTTTTACATAAGAGACGAGCAAGATCACGGATTTGTTTGATACTTAAGTAAGTTTGAAACCTAATTAAAAGACCAATGTAGAGCTATGACCTTTCTCTAGTTTTAAATATTGTTTTTTACAGTGTCTAACAGTAATCAGTTCGCCGCCTGCCTTTGTACTCAGACCTTGCGTAAGTATAAAAGTATTACAGTAGTGCAGCTTAAACTTTCAGGGATGATAAACCATGCAAAGCAGATGAAGCTAAAAACGTCATCATCTTTGGAGCTGCTTGGTTTTCAAAGTGTCTGCGTTGTGTAACGTTGTGTTACAGAACCAGAGGAATTTAGGTTAAGCAAAAAAAAAAAAAAAAAACGTAAGAAATCCTTGCTGTGTAGTTTAAATTTACTTGCTTTGTGCTGTAATCCTGTTGTATAACTGGTTCTTGTTGCGGTATATAACAGCAGAACATATCGTTTCTCCTTTCTTGCTGTAATTTCTCTCATTCTGCAACCTCCACCCTCCTCCATGCTGCTTGCAATAGTCTTCTAAATCTGACTACACTGGTCTGAGTTCAGGAAATTTACCGTTTGGTTGTTGTGATACATATGCATGGCTAAGCCTGTTTATCCCTGCTAATCCTCTCTCGGTGTGTCTCCCTAAAATATGCAGCAAAACCGATGCATTATATCTCACAACAAAGCAAGACAGAGAAAGTGGTTGTGGTTGGATGCGTCTGACATTCACCACATACATAGTGCTTCATACTTCTGTGAAATTTAATCATCCTCACTTTAAATTGGAGCTTAAATATATCCACAACCAGCAGAAGAAGAAGTTGCTAATAGACTCTGGGATGTTTTATTTCTCATGCAAAGATGCTCCATTAGGTTTGCTGCTGTTCGTCCCTCACTCATTATAATTTTAATTAGCGGTGGAAGTCAAGTGTATAATATGACCTAAGTAAAGTGGGAACTTACTGAATGTGTAGGAGAAGGAACGTCAGTTTGGTTCTTGTTAGTTTGTTGTTTTCTGATGTCTGAAGCAAACATGATGCGCCTGTACATTTTGAGATGAAACTGTGGACAGTAATGTAGGCTAAATCTGGAAGTGTCTGAATATTTCACATGTCCGAATCTAAAGTGTGACATCATCACTCTAACCTGACGATTCGGTGGGAAATCTGAAAAAAATGATCAAACTTTAAAAGTCATGGTGCAAAAACTGTAAAAGCTACTAGGACGTCAGTCAGGTAAAGCCACTTAAATTTGGAAAATCTGGCTGAGGTACGGAGCTCCAACGATGCCGAGTTTCTTACTGCGTTCACCAAATTTCTATTGTCAACAGGGGAAATACCTCATCCAACAAACTTTATCGTTTATCGCGATAAACAATAATAATGTTGTTTTTAGACCATTTTCATGTAATATAGTGGTAATGACATAATTTCTTTAATTTCTAAAGAACATTTAACACTGGAACTGGAAGAGATTTTAAATAATCAAAATAAATAAAACAACAGAAACAACAAATAAAATGAATTATGAAGTCTCTGTAAACAAAACTGTTTTAAAACTCTTTGGCTAGTTGAGACCAAATCACCAGAATGAAGACAAAAAGTCATCCAGGTTTTGGTGGAAAGAGAGAAAAGAGAGAAACTATAAGAAAGGCTGTAATGCTAAAAATCCAGCCAACATTTCTAGTATTACTTGGTGAATATTTTTTATGAAATCATTATATTTTTATCTTTCCTCCAGTGAGTCAACAATCCCAGTCAGCCACTATCCTCTCTTTATTCCTGCTATCAGTCAGATTTTATCCTTCTTATGATTTCAGTTCAACAAATCTTAGAATGTAAAACTGCATGTTTAAACAAAACCCTGCTCTGATCAGCGATGGAAAAATACTTCAGGGCTGTTTTAGATACACACGACCTTGAAAGATGATCTATCAGAAACCTCCAGACGAATCTCCTGAATCCGACGCAGCTCTCCGTCCCGACACGAAAAGATGTTCGCCTTAAATTAAAGCATAACAGAAATAACTTGAGACATAGCGAAAGGGCAGCTCGGCTGGAAGGGAGCTAATGGATGATTTATGGCTGAATTTAAGTGTCTCCGTTTTTGTAAAGCTGTCTGCAGAAAGCCTCGCTTCTCGGCTGTATCCATGGAAACTCACTCTCCACATCCTGAGGAAAGAGATAATTCGTTCACTCCTGTCTTCTGCTAATTGTGTCATTTGAATTATATAAAAAAGGACTGAAACTCTGGTGCTCGTTAATGACATTGGCACGTTGTTCAGCTCGTCTGTCTGTTAAATTAACAGGCTAAATTAGATGTTTCTCGTGTATCTGTGGTAAACTGAAGAAAATATTTTTCAATATTCAATAAAATCCATCAGATTTCTTCCACTTTTTTCACTTCCGGTGCCGATATCTGAGGCTTAGTATCATCCAATACCGATCCGATACAGAAAATCTTTGCAGAATTGACTTAAAACGTTTCCTTTTCTTAAAAATAAAAAAAAGCACTAATGTACTGAATTATTACACATTTATTTGATAACTCTGGACACTTAAATACACAAATAGCTTCATAAGTTTGGTCAAACATGTAAGAACAACAGTAATTTTTTCAATCGGTGCAATTAGCAGTAGAACGGATAATGTGAAATAAATAATAAAGAAACTCAAACTGACAAAATCAAGACGTCGACTAACTTGGCCAAACATTCAACAATAAACTGAATTCTATAAAATGTAAATAAATAATAAGGCATGACGTCACTCAGAACACAAAACATAGAATTAGACTGTATAGATCTGCCCTTATGAATCGGACACGTTGCCACAGACGGAGGTGGGCAGAGTATCCAAAAGTTGTACCCAAGTAAAAGTAAAGGAGTATTTGGTAAAAAAGTCTACTCAGGTACGGAGTAACGGATCAAATTATTATTTAATATTTAAAAATTGCATAATCAGACGGACCAAAGTAAAAAGTTTTGTGAAAACTTTGGTATTTTAAGGACGAAAATGACAATAATTCACACAAGCAGCAAAAAAAAAACTAAACAAAATCAGGCAAAATAAAATTTTTCCAAATCAGTTTCTTTCAATAAAAAATTTATGAAACTTTAATAAAAACTGCAGGTTTGTTTTCTGTGCCTGGTGAATTTTTGGTTAAAAAATGTTTGATTTTCATTCAATGGGTTGAAAATCCAGAAATTTTACTCCAGTAAGAGAAGAGACACTTCATAATAAAATTACTCAAGTAAAGGTAAAAAGCACAGTGTAGTAAAAATACTCCTTAAATGTAACTCGTTTCTGACCCACTCTGGTCTCAGATACTCCACCTAGTTTTATTTCAATATTGGGACCAATACTGGGAATCAGTGCATCTCCAATCCCGATTGATTGGCGTTCTTACTGGATGTCATGAAGCTTTTGCTCATAACTGTGATAATTTCACCATAGTAACTCCTGTATAAAACACATTTTACATTCACCATGTTCGTAAAGTCTGGAGTCAACAGACCTCGCTGGTTTTAATTTCTTTCATTTATAAAGGTCAGATTTTCCAGATCACGCTCTTCTCTTTGGTCAAATCTGCATCCTGTCATATTCATTTCATGATCATTTACCATGGTGATTTATTCATGAGTTAAGGATAATAAAATGCTCTTGATATTAATTATGTTCTGCGAACAGAACTGTGGAGCGTAACCTTCATCAGAAACTGCCAGAGCGAAAGTGGAGCCACATGGGAATTAGCATGTTTAAGGGAAAACAGCGTCACAGGTGGAGCCATTCCTTTCTGTTAAACCTCTCTTGTGTTCTTTCCTCTGATTATCTTATCTTACCCTCTCATGTCGATTCCAGGCCTGTTCCCATTTAGTCTGTAGAACATGTTGAGTTCAGTTTATTAGTCTTTCTCCGTCAGATTCACTGCTCTCGCTGCCGCAGCTGCTCCACATCTCCTCTGATTAACCGGTCAGTCTCTGCAGCATGTGGGTCTGGTGAAAGGAAGGAAGTAAGAGCTGAAACTGGGAGCAGCAGAAGAAAATGCCCCGCTCAGGTTTATCTTTAGCATCACAAAGCGCCGCAGCTGGAAGAGGCGGGAGCAGCGAGGCGGCCGGTGGAGGAGCAGATGGCGACAGGTTACTGGGGAACTGATGAGCAGCTGCTGGCCGCTGCTTCCGGATCTCACTCATCCCAGAAGCAGAAAATGGAGGATATCCCGGCAGGTTAACGACAGATTGGAAACGCGTGTGCTGCTTACCGGCAGCAACAGGCAAAAAAAAAAAAAAAAAAAAAAAAATCAAAGATGGTAATTAAATCTGGACAGCAGCTCACGCAGACTTGGTTCTACAAAACCGTCTGCAGAGATTAAAAGCTGGAGTGACAAACCTGGAGCCAGTTTTCCCGTTTCAGTCTGTAAAGACTGATCAGTTCAAGCCAGGGGGCTCAAAGTGCGGTCCGGGGGCCACAAATGGCCCCCGGAGTGATTTTGTATGCAATTCAAGAATGATGCAAATGCAGACTTTTTCATTTTAATCAGGGTAAAATAATTTTTTTACAATAGGAAATGTTAAGTACAGCACAAAGTATTTGTCTTTTTATAACCCAGCGCTTATAGTAGTAGATACAGCACTAACTGTCAGACTTCGAAGCAAGTTTATCTATTTATTTAGCACTTTTTACACAGATAAATAAGAAATATTTATCTGTACACCTGAATTTTGTGGTGTTGCAGCAGTTTAACCAGTGCAAAAAAAAAACTGTAGCCTTGTTTAAATACAAAAGGTGTTGAAATGCATTTTTTTCTGTTTGTGTTTGTAAAACGTTTTATTCTCTAAACTGAGTAATGTGTCCAATAAAGGATCCTCTGCATTTTGCATTACACCTAAAGGGGCAGAGGAGAGCTGCAGGCTCGCATTAACCGGCCTAAATGATGAATGGGAGAAATGCTAGAAAAGCATTTGCACAGAATCTATAAACCGACTGGAAAAAGGAGCGTCAGGGTTGGAAAAACCTTAATACATGAGAAAAGCTCCGCCGGCTCTACAGATTATCACATGTGAGGTGTTTGGTTCGCTGCTTCAGAAAAAGATCCAGTAAATCAAACCTGCAGAACGTCCTCTGGGTTTGCTCTGGAAACATAAAAATGAGACAGAAACTGTCTGATCTGCAGGCAGTCTGTCCTCTTTTTCTTTTCCTTTTTTTTTTTTTTCCCAGTATTGATTAGTTGGGTCAAGGTTGGAGACTCTGCGGTTCATGTTGCTGTAACAACCCAGCTTCGCTTTGCCGGCTGCCATGGCGATGCAACAAAAATAGGGTGATGGGAAAATAAAAGTTCTTGGACTGATGGGTCTGACGTTTCAATATCTGTATGTTTAATACATTTTTATTGCTTTTTATGCTGAATATTCACCATTAGTTTCATTATTTAATGGAATCCTCCTCCATGGTGTGATTAGTCTGCAGATTATCTCGTCTGTTAATCCACTTAAGCCATTGTATATGAAATACTGAAAAAGCTGTGTTGATTTCCTTTTAAATGCATACAAAAGGGTGAAAATTACAAATATTAAATACATTAAATACAGTTTGATTTTTTAAGTTTAAGTTTTTCGATATATTTTAAGGCACTTGCATCTAGAAAGCAAAAATCCAGGTAAAATCAATCAAGAAATGTATCAGATTTAGGGCTGCGACTAACAATTATTCTAGTAATCCATTATTCTGACGATTAATAGATTAAAATGATAAACATAATTAGCACATTCTGCAGCTGCAGATTTTTCACTTAGGCATTTTTAGACAATATTTAAAATACATTAAAAGATACAAATGAACAAATAATTCAATTTCTTATTTAAATAAGAAAATAAGCATTTTATTGCCAAAAATGCAACAACATATACTTGACATTAATACAGTTGACAGCCAATCTGTTGATTTTTTTTTTCTTTGATAAACTGATTAATAATTGGAAAGCAAAAGATGTTTAATAGAAGAGTGTTTTTCTTTGTTCTTGCAGAATTTTAACCAGGTGAATCTAAAACTGCAATTTGAGAAGTTCTAGATGAAAAATATTTGCAGACAAAGGTTTTTAATGTCAAATGTAAAAATTTATATATTTTAGAGTCTGTATACTTAAGCGATTAATCTGTTACCAAATTAGTTGGCGATTATTTCCATAACTGATTCATCACGATTAATCACGAATAGTGCCTCATAACCTTTAGTTGTCGGGTTTGTTTCATATCATCAGAAAGAAAGTTTTTTAAGAAACTATCCCACAGAATACAGTAGGATTCAAGATTAAAGATAAAAGAACAGTTCTTGTTTTCAAACAAAACTGTAAACCCAAATTTCCCAACAGAAACGCCTCTAAAAGTTTAAACGGATCGCAGAAAGTTGCCCTTCAGCTGACTGAACTGCCATTTTGATTCATTTTAGTTTTTACAAAATCAGTCCAAGTTTGATTAAGTTTGGATTTTCTCTCCCTCTAGATTCTGAAATATTCAGAAATGAATTGATTTAAACTATTTTCACGCCCACAGCTTGACCTCCACATGTGAACTTTGTATTTGATAGCTTCGCACATTTGCAGTAGATTTGTTTTCTGCACATCCATGAAGGGAATCGCTCACTAAGATGATGCGACTTTCAATCGTACTTAAATCCTCTTCCTCTCTTCAAGTGAGAGAGAGACATTTATATTGATTTTGTTCCCGTTAACAAGCATTTGAGCAGGAACCATAAAGATTTTATTTGATAAACCACTCGGATTGTGTGGAAAGTGTTCGCTGAGTTGACAGTTTCAGTTTTTCTGTCTTTAAACTCCATTATTTCTGATTTAAAAAAAGGCTTTTCCAAGATTTGGTCCAGTGAGGAATTATGTTGTTTATCCGTTTGCGGCAAGAATTTACCACAAGATTTAAGAGCTTTGCAAAAATCTCCCAGCTGATCGCTCTTTTTTTATTATTATTTTCTCTCAGCTTGTGATATTGATGGAGTTAAACTTGTTTTCTCATCAAGCAGCAGCACAAGAAAACATTTTCCAGAGTTTATGTCAACACAACCTGTGACAAAACTTTATTATTTAGCAGTTTCCTTTGTGACACATTTCTGCAGCCGCACAGCGTGTCACCAAGCTATTAGAAAAAAATAACAGAGGGATTTCCAGCAACAGCCAGAAGAGCCCAAAAGTGACAGGTATTTGTTTGGAAGTTCGGCTTCCCTGTTTGGTATTCGGGCTTTTTCAGTCTGTACGCCGTCAGTCAACATTCCCAGTTCAGCACTGTGACGTTTTGTAGATGCATTCAGCAGACATCCAAACTGAGACGCACTGATCCTTCCCTCACAGACGAGCAGAGCAGCACAGGAAGAAAAGAAGAACCGGTGAAAATCTGATGGGGAAACGCACAAAGTAAAACAAAAGAAAAACTGGAAACACGTGAGCTGTGCTGGACTGAGATGGGTAACAAAACGAGATTAAACACAGCAGCATGAGAAAAAATAGAAACGGCCCTGAACATCACCGTCTCCTCTTCATCATGGAGTTCCTCAAGGCTCCATCTTGGATCCTTAGACTTTGTTTCCCAAACAAGATGTAGAAATAGGATTGAAAAGCACATCTGTGTTTATTTAAGGGTTTTTCTTTTCACTTTTGTCCAACTTATTTATGGTTTTGGTTTTTGAGATTCTGACTGAATCCTCAGATAAATGTAAAGTCATTTAGAAATAAAAAAAAGTCCTGATTGTTGGTTCAGGGTTTTAACATGTTTTTCTACACGATGATATCACAGATAACAAAATGGGCTTTAGAAAATCCGTATTTCATGCAGAATAATCTGGTGCAGATTGATCAAAATTGGTCTCTATTCCCAAAAATGGATCTTGTTACACATCTATTACAAAGCCGATCAAGAACATGTCATCCTGATTTTATGTTCTTTTAGGATGAAATAAGTTTGTTTTCACACCTGTTAGTCCAGTAGACTTGGTTCGATTGGGGACCTAAATTGCAACATTTCTTACATTTTCAGCTGGAGCGGTTCGCTTTCACGCTGCACTGATCCAAACGATCCAAACTGTAAAAAAAGCTGTTCCCCTCCACGCCTGTGGGGGTGCTGCACCAAAAACGACATAAAAACCTCTGAAAAAGACACAGAGCACAACTTCCTTCTTCACCAAATGCAAACAAAAGTGGAGTAGCGTCAGATTTTAGCGGTTGTAGGATTTCTCCCTCTACCACTAGGCTGTCAGTTTGTTTTGCTTATTTTTACCCAGAATGATCAGACTGTAGTCTGCTTCCTGCTTTTGGAGCGGATCCAGACCGCTCGGTGTTCACATTTAAACTGCACCAGAATTCACTTCAACTGAACAGAGCTCCAGGTTTCAGGCGGTGTGAAAAAGTTACATATAAGATTTAAGGGGACTAAACAGGGCTGGTGTGAAGAGCTAAAGTTGCACCTTACTTTGCCCATCACTTTTATCGGCTGAGCTTGTTTTTATGATGCTTTCGTAAGGAGAACTGGATTTTTTATTCCGCTTTTTCTTTGTCTCTACAGGTTTTCCTGAAAAAGCTGACCTTCAGCATTCCTGGAAAGATTCACAAACACCAACATGGACGTCTGATAATCGATCTCCTGACTTTACTGGAAGCCTTGTGCCAAAGGGATTTGGCACAAGGCTGATACTGATAAGGTAGACCTGCGTCCGTACAGGCGAGTTAGGCAAAGTGGACACTCAGAGATTTCTTACCTCACCGCTGCTCAACGTGAACACCAGGCACGGCTGGAGAAAACAATTAAATTAGTGCATCAAATGAAGCTTAGCACACATAAAACCAGACGCACACAGTCCCGCTGAGGGACAGATGCTGCCCCCGCCCCGCCTTGCATCATCCTCTCAAATCCAGCCGCAGGGAAGATGAGATTTGGATCCAACCAATTTGTTCGCTCACTCGCTGCTTCGTTCCTGGCCAAAACGTCGGAAACGCCGCTGCAGTGAGCATGATCTACTGCTACCGCTGTGCTTTCCAGTTTTTCCCCCCATGGGGACAAAGATGAAGAGAATCTGAACTACTTTGGGTCGATGTGAGGAGATTTGAGCTAAAAAAATACTCAAAAATATCAGTGTTGAGGTGTGTGGAGAACCCCAAAACTGTACCCAAATAAAAGTAGAAAGTATCCGTCCAAGACATTACGTAAGTAAAAGTAAATAAAGTATTTGGTAAAAAGTCTACTCAAGTACTGAGGAACTGATAAAAAATAATTTAATGTAAAGAAGATCATCATCAAATAGACCAAGTGGAAATTTTGGTATTGTAAAAATCAAAATATCAATAATTCGTATAAATAACAATTACAAAATCAGGTAGAAGAAACATTTTATATTTAATATAAAACTTAAAAACTGCAGGTCTGTGTCTGGTAAAATTTTAGTTAAAACAAACATTGCTCTTCATCCAGTGAGAATCCAGATATTTTACTCAAGTAAAAGTAAAAAGTAGCAGCCCCTCAAGTAGGTGATAATTCATAATAAAGTTACTCAAATAAAAGTAAAAAAAATAAAGCGTAGTTTTGGAAAATACTTTTTTTTTTTTCAAAAACTTACTGAAGTAAATGTAGCACAACTGAATTGCGAATCGTCATGTAGCTAACAAAACTGCATTTTAACTTGACTTTGCTCATCAGTTTTTAAAAGTAAGGAGTAAAAACAGAAAAAAACAGCTGAAGAAGAAGAGAAGGCCCTCCTCCCCTCCGCTGCTCCTCCCTCTCTCCTCTGATCCAGCAGCTCTCCTTTGCTCCAGTGCAGAGAGACGAAGCGACGCGGAGGAGCGGAGCTCAGCATGCAGCCCGGACAGACTCTCTGCATCCGTCCGCCGGCTCTCCCTGCAGCCGCGCGCTGCCGGTAATCCCGCACCGCACCGTGGGACGAAGACTGAAACCCGAGCGAGTTTAAACCGGGAATAAACGAGTGGATGAAGGATAAAGCCGCGACTGGACGGACTTTGGAGGCAGTCGGGTTGCAGCTGCCTGAGACTCAGCTGAGAAGGAGCATCTGGGGGCGCGCGCCTGTCGGCAGTGGCGGGTTTTGATATGGGCGCTTGCCCAGAGCGTCAACAGAAAGGGTTGGCACAACCAAGAACTTGAAAATAATCTTATCTATTTTATCTGTCAGTCGTCCCTGAGAAACAGCTTCTATGTATGTTTAGTGGCGTTAGCTTCCCTTAGGCAGTACATTATCTGCTTTCTGATTTCAAAATAAAAAAATTGTTTGGAGCGGCAGGAGGAAAGACTTGCCAAAGAACCACAGCTGGTTGTCTGAGGGGTTACAGTGGCAGGCCCAGGCGTGGGGGCATGGCCGTGGGGGGGCCGCATCCCGTCCTCCACGCTTCACCGTGACAGAGGCTTCGGCTGGGGGTCATGGAGCTGGGGCTCGTCCCGGGGGGCCCCCAGACTCTCAGAGCTCCGCCCCTGGATGAGCGGAGGGGCGGCGGCGGCGGCGGCCGGTGGCGGCGGGGACAAACCAGGCAAAGTGAGATGCTCCCGCAGACTGTGGCTCCTCCTGGGATCGCTGGCGCTCGTCTTCCTCACCTCGCTGTTCCTGTCCGTGTCGCTGCGCGGCGGCGTCAGCTTCGGCTACCTGGAGCCGCCCGGGTGGGAGGAGTCCAGGCGGGTGAAGCTGGTGCCCAGCTACGTGGGCGCGCACCGGCTGTCGCCCCCCGAAACGCCCCTGCAGAAAACATGTGCCTGCAACAGCTGCGTCGGAGACCCCGGAGTCTCGGATTGGTTTGACGAAAACTACGACCCGGACATCTCTCCGGTCTGGACCAGGGACAACATCCAGCTGCTGCCGGACGTCTACTACTGGTGGGTGGTAAGTAACAACATTTATTACTCCATTTAAAGCTAAAATCTGAAGATTTACACTGTAAAAACACAACATTTCACCAAGTATTTTTGTTCTGGTTTGTAGTGCAAGTATCTTGGTACAATTGAAATACAACTAAACTAACTTACAAGTAACGTTTCAGCAAGAAATAAGAGCTTGTTTTATCTCAATAATTCATTAATATTGATTTAAAAAGTACTAGTTGCACTGGCAGATTTGTTTTTTCTTATAACGTGGAAAAATGTTTTGTTATAAGAGAAATAATCTGCCAGTCGAACTCAGATTTTTGATGACAAGACAGATTAGATTTTACAGGGTGTATTAATTCAGCTGATGTAAAGGAGAATCTGCTAATTGATGCAAGAACCAGAGACTCAGAAAACGCTGAGTCACCGTTTAGTCGGTGGTTTTGCTTATAACTAGAGGTCAGGGAGAGACGGGAGCTCTGGGTGTCTGCTGGGAAGTACGGCTGAGTTACGGAGCTGCAAACAGGGCTGAGGTTTTTACTGAGGGATAGAAAAAACGTTTTGTGAATTTTGTAAACGCTGTTCAGCGTTTGCCTACAAAAACCACAAAACACTTTTCCAACCAAAGAAACATGGAGGTTTCAGCTCTAAGTGTTTGTACAGAATTAAAAGCATTTCTCATTCGGTTTGGAATCTAAAACCATAACAGTGACGTTCTTACAGTGTTTTCTTTGTCTTTGAGTCTCGTGGTTTTATTAAAATGGGTTTCCATTTGTAAAGTTACAAAATAAAAAATTAACAACAATAATTTGAGTTATTTAGCTTGTCATAGGAGAAAAATTTTTTTAGTGATATTGTCACCATGTTATTCATTTATAATTTACAAATGTTAGAATTCCGAACTTTTTATTTAGTTAAGCTAAATACTAAGCAACATAGATCTGAGCTAAATATTTAGTTAGCAAGCAAAGATGTTTAGTTATGAAGCTAAATATTTATCTCTGACCTAAATATTTGTTAGCGGGACAAAATATTTAGTTAGCAAGCTAAATATTCAACTTCAACTTAAATATTTAGCTTTACAGCAAAATATTTAGTTATCAAGTTAAATATTTAGCTAGCAAACTAAATATTTGTCTTTGACTAAATATTTAGTTACCAAGCTGACAAAATACTTTGCAAGCTGAATATTTACTTGGAGCTAAATATTTAGTTCACAAAGTAAATATTTAGCTAGCAGGTAACAGTTAGTTAGAAAAGTAAATATTTAGGTTCGTGCTAAACATTTAGTCTGAAAAACTAAATATTTCGCTCCAAATTAACATTTTATTGGAGAGTGAAGTGTTTAGTTTATAAAGTAAATATTTACTGGAAGATAAGTATTTAATTTCGAGCTAAATGTTTAGTTTGTAAAGTCAATATTTAGTTTGCAAATTAAATATTTAATTTGAAACTGTGACTTTTATAAATTAATAAAGAAAATGAACAAAAATATGATTTTGAAAAACAAACCTCCAGTTTTTAATCTTATGACAGACTAAATAACCCAGATTATTGCTGTTCATTTCTGTGTAGCTTTACAAATGGAACATACATAGATTAACGCAGAGATGTCCAAGCTGTGGCTCGGGGGCCATTTTTGACTCTCTGGATGATTTTGTTTGGCCCCTCCGTCGTCAAGAATGTAGAAAATTTGCAATTAATTTGAGATAAAATGTTCTTAGAACAAGACAAAATATTTTTTCTATAATTAACTTTTTTTTTTTGATGAAGACGATGAACCCCAAAAAAGTTGTAAAAAATATTTACCTGTCATTTAAAACAGCAACTGTTCAGCACCATGTCTACGATTTGACTATTGTGCTTTATTAAAATGTCATCTTTTTAATGCGTTATTAAAGAGATGACAATTATAAATGTGCTAAGAAATAAATATATTTTTCAGCTTTAATTTAAAAAAAAATTGGCCCTAATGGCACAAAGTTTGCATGAACATTTTAGATGAATCATTTTTTGTTTCTGAACAAGCACATAAAAAAACAATAAACATCTCACATTAAAAACAGCTGATAAAAAAAAAATGTTAAGACAGGTAGTAAATGCCAGAGTGAAGGATTTGATATGAGTTAAAGTGTGTTAACTTTGTCCATCATCCAGCACAGACACTGCAGGCGCAGGAAATGGCATGTCTGAGTCTGTCTAAAGATAACAAAATCTTCTTAGCAGCTCCTCTAAAGCTCACCGATTAACAGCTTTCACTATGTTTGTTTGTTTGCCACCGGCTGAGCACTGCACATAATCCCACATAAAACTATTACAGACTAAACATGCAACATAGAACATGGAAAACCTGCGAGCCTTTGAAATGCAGCGAGGTGGACTCCCGAACTCTGAACTCTGAACAGCTTTCAGATTCTTCCAGTCATTATGTGGAGCTCAGCAGATCAAGTCTCGGCTTTTCCTCCGACACGCTCTCACGAGCTCCAGTCGTGGTTTTTAATGAAACATAAACATCCTTACACACTGAACAAACAAATTACTGACTTTTAAAACTCGTACAGTGCAGGTCAGACTGCGAGAGGGAGTCAGAGAGACCCGACGTTTGCACCGAGAAAACATGCAAACGTCGGGTGCATGTTTTCTGTCAGGTGCATGTCGGGTGCATGTTTTCTGTAATTATGTCAGTTACGGAGGACCAAAACTGACATAATTACAAATAAAAGCAGAAATAAACTCAGCGCCTGAGTTTGAAGTACTCAGGCGCTTCAAACCGCACTTTCTTCATGCAGGATCAACCCGAAATCAATAGCATTTTATGGTTGTGATTATTTATGATCTTACAACTACATTGGAGATTTAACTACTTTTTTACAGCTGCATTTAAAAACATTTTTCATACTTTTTAATATCAGTCTAACTATATTAAAGAATCAAGGCAACGCAAGTCTGTTTATTTTGAAACAGAAAATCCAAAAAACCAAAAATTCATGGATTAAGGAAATTACATCAATAAAAAAAATACAACAAAGCCAAACTTTTCAATAAATAAATCATTTTTTATGTTGTTTTTGTTGTTTGTTCATTTCATTTTTGTTGCCGTCATTAATTCTCTGGTTGTTTATTTTGTAGATCAATACATCTTTTTGTTAGTCTGTAATGTTTATTCTATATACACACAATAGGTGAATAAAATAAATAAAACATTTAGTTTGCTAGCTAAATATTTTTTTCCACTAACAAATATTTAGGTCAAATATTTTGACCTAAATATTTGACCTATATAACAATAATATATTGCTATTTATTTAGCAAAAGAAAAAAAAAAGAAAAAACTTTTCAGTAAAAGCCTGTTGGGTTGAAAATAATGATTTTACTTTTTATTTTAGTAACTGGTATGTTTACTGTTAGCTCAAAGAAAGAAAACAAGTTCGTATTCATTTAGAAACAACAATAATAATGTTTTAACTCAGGAAGAGTTCAGAAATCAGTATTTGATGGAATAATCAGGAGGTTTTAATGAGGTTCAGTACATCTTTGGTTATTTTTTCCAAAGATGTACAACTCAAAAACCTTGTGGTGAGAACTCACCTTTTAACTCTAGAATCAGCCGCTGCACCATAAATACCTTCTCTGACACGTTAAAGCTCCTCTGAGCTTCATATTAGTGAGTTTGGCCCGTGGCAGCGCGCTCGTCTCCATGAGGGATGAAACTTCGTCAGGACTCCAGCTGAAAGGGACGAGTACATCATAATCACCTCCTCATATTCACTCACTGCCGAGCCAAGCAACCGTCCGACGAGGACGACATGCTCCATTTGTGTTCCTGCCAGTGGATGGAGGGAGAAAAAAGCAACATGGAGGAACGATAGGAACATACAGGAGCACATCCCAACCGTTTACGGAGGACCAAAACTGACATAATTACAAATAAAAGCAGAAATATTTATTTTTTGTTTTCCCTTTTCCTTGCATTTTTGTCAATTTATGTATTTTCTCTTGTGTTTTCCTTATGCAAGCATTTGCTCTTTTAAACAAGCATGTTTAAGGAAAACAAAAGAAAATATATAAATTTCTTGGAAAAATTGTTTTTCCTTTTCCTTATTCATACAAGGAAAAAGAAAAAGTACACACATTTCTTGTTGAAAAAGAATGAGTAAGGAAAAGGGAAATATATTTTTTTTCTCTTTTGTTTGTAATTATGTCAGTTTTGGACCTCCATAACCATTTAACAAGATAAAAAAAATAAAACGTGAGGCTGAATAGATGCAGAGGAAAAGCTGTAACAAAAATCATTTTTGAATTTTTACGTCGAAAAAAACACAAAATCTTAATAATTATTTGTGTCTAGTTTCTAGTGCAAACATCTTAATACATTTGAAATAAACAAAATGAACTTAAAAGTAACTTTTCAAGAAGATATACTGTAGAAGCACTTTTTAGGTTAATGCTGATGAAATAGTACTAGTTCCACTGGCAGATGTTTCACTTGTAACGAGACAAAATCTACTGATACGTTTTATTTCATTTGATCAATATTAAGGAATTACTGACCCAACTGTAGGATTATTCAAACATGCATGGAAGAATCAAGGCAACACTCCAGGCGTGTTTTTGATGAGGGAATAACGTCATAACACGATGTAAAGCTCGAAAAGGTCAATTTTACATAAATATTGCCCATTTAAGGGAAACGTGTAAAATCTAAATATTTTACCTGTATTCCGAATGACAGAAATAAAATGAATAGAATTAAATTTCACCACCTGTGCACTGCAAAAACGCAAAATCTTACCTAGTAATTTTTTTCCAGTTACTAGTCCAAATATCTTAGTGCACTAAGACAAAATGAACTTATAGGTTACTTTTTAGCAAGATATATGAGCTTGTCTTAGGTCAATAATTCCATAATATTAATGAGAAATTACTCGTTCCACTGGCAGATTATTTCACTTATAACTTGGGAAAAATGTCCTGTTATAAGTGAAATTATCTGCCAGTGGAACGAGTAATTTTTCATCAATATTAAGGAATTATAGACCTTGTCAAGAAAACCCGAGATCATCCCACTTCCCCATGCTGGAGATTTTAGTTTAACAGTAACAATAAATAAAGTTATCTTTAAAATTAATCCCACAAGTGACATCAAGACCCAACAGTAGACTTAGACTTCAATAAAATCAATCTGGTTGTGTGTGTTGTTTTTGTCTCCTGCAAGCATTACTTTAATTCTACTTCTCTTTTCTATCTAATCATAAGAAATCATAGTCAGGCAGAAAGAGAGTCATGAAACAGGAAAAGCAGGCTTCCTGAAAAAGGAGGAAGTAAGTTTCCAGCTTGCAGATTTATAAAAATAGTTGATTATTCCTTATTTCAAAGCATAATAGTTTAAAAGAATGAAATCTAAACAGATTATAAAAACAGTTGAGACTATTCAAACCA
>CAEGAE010013096.1:0-20408 GCA_903067095.1 Girardinus metallicus | reverse complement strand
TATATATATATATATATATATATATATATATATATAAAGTACAATTGTGTACTTGCGCCCACACATGAGGACAATAATTTAGTTGCAGCTTATGGCAACTGAACATTTGTGTTGCTAACCGCTAACAGTGATTGTTATAATGTTCCACTGAATCCACTTGTGATTTCATATGTACAAAAATGCATGATGTTAACCTCTTTGTCATCTCCTATTTTTACCGTCCATCGTTACTGGCTTTGTTCTAGGCCAGCAGATTCTGGGCAGTCTATTTTTGTATTTGACAATTACATCAACGTTTTAGTCACTTCTCCCTGGTTCACCAAACCGAGATGACTCAAAGCACGTTTGAGAAATAGCTCCCTGCTTCTCTTGGATTTGTGAAAACGAGAGTAGATGTTTGATTTTATGAACGCCAACAGTTGAACAGCTAGAGGCAATTAGCATTCCTCACCTGTTTTTATAAGGATACTTCCTGAACGGTTTTAAAATAATAACAGTGCTTCAGAGTTAAACGCAGCTCCTAACGGCGCTCTAGCTCAGGGTTAATGCTGCCTGTTAAAGTAAGTGACTGAAAGCAGAGCAAAGTCACATTACTGAACCCACAAAGTAACACTTCCTTCTATAAATGATCTCTGTGAAAAAATGACTCATCCCGAATGGGGAGAGAGAAAGCCACATAAGTTGGGTTTTATCTGTTCTTGAAGCGTTTCCAAAAGGTCAACTTCTTTTCTTTTTTTTTTTCTTTCTATCTGCCACCTCAACAAGATGCATTCGAGTTTTGTTTTTTAAAATGAATTCCCAACGTTGAGAAAACGGCTGACAAAAGCGCTTAATTGCAATTCTCTGCACTATCATTTCCCAAAAACTCTCCATGCCACGGTTTTTTGGAGTTATGGGAAACTAGCTCTGGTGGTCTAAACAAACCAACATGGACTACATATCAGCAGGAGATTTGCTTGACGCAAAATTGACGAGCAAATTATCTTGTGCAGCCATCTAACCGCATTCCCTCAAAGGGTCTTTTCCACAGTTGTTAAACCACACAATGCATCTAGTTTCCGTAAAACTGTTGTTCACACGGTTGACTGCCGCAAGAAAGCAAAGCGTGTTTGTTTTTTTTTGGTTTGTTCACAAATTAATTTCAGTCTTTCGGCACTGCAGCCGCTTTAAAAGTCGCTCTCTGGTGTCGAATATCTGACGCTGCCGCATGAGCGGAGCTCTGTGGCATTCGAGAGACTTCGAGAAGAAAAACCAAGCACGAGCATTTGTAGCTGCTGGTGAACTTTACAACTTAGAGCTTCGAGGAAACACTACACAAGTATTAAATCTTCTCGCTTTTGGTATTTTCTGATAAGAGTCAAGTGAAAGTGTGTTTTTTTTTTGTCAGGTTTTGTTAGCTTGTAGACGGCACTCTCTTAGCTGACCTACTTGAAAGCCTTTTCCTGTTTTTAGCGACGCTCTCAGAGGCTGCTCTCAACCTGATCTGGGTTTCTTAGCAACCCTTGGACAGGAAAACCACTTCTCGCAATGAGAGCAGAGTGCAACCTATAAGTTTCACATGTAGGACTAAGAACCAGGAAGCCCAAAGGCCTGTGGTTAGGGTGGGCCTCTGAAACTCAGCACTTATTTCACTTCTCTCATTTCTGTAGACCTACCTGTATGCACAAAGCGTACAATGTGGAAACTTTACCAGGCAAGTTCTGAACGGGGGTACCATTTACTTTTTCACCATTTATTTTGGATTGAAGTTAAAAGAAATTATTCAAATTTTTATCACCTTCTGTCATAGTGCAACCACAAACGTCTTTTTTGGGGGGGAATTTAAAGGGGACCTATTATGCAAAACAAACTTTTTGCATGTTTTTATACTTCCATTTGGGTCTCAACTGCTGTTGTAGCAACAATTTATTTATTTTTTGGTGTCTGGAAAATGAGTGGTTTCAAAAGCCTCATGATTGTTGAGTCACGATTGAGGGGCACCGCGCCGTTACCTAGCAACCCCAACCGAGTCAATCCATCTCCTAGCAACCCACCCGGTTTTACCGCTGTACGCGCTGTACAAACGCTGCCGGAGAAGACAAGTGATTTTTTTGTTGCTGCATTCTTGTTGGCTGTGCAGAAGGCTCGACTTCTGCTTTTCAAAGATGAACGGTTGTATAATTGAGCATCTGTTTGCAGCCATTTTCACGTACAATTGTTAACGTTGAGTTGGTTGCGAGTGGGCGTGGCCATCAGCAGCTTATGAAGTGACAAGAGGCCCTAAAACTTATCATTCTGACAGGAACTCAAAGTACAAAGTAGGCACAACTGACTAAAATCTTCTTATCTAAGAATGCTTTTGTGTAAAAAAAAAAAAGTACATATAATGAACAGGTTTTGTACAGCCTACAGGCCTATTCTAACATGTACAAGGAAGCATAATAGGTCTCCTTTAATGTAGTTGATCAACACGGATCAATTGTGAAGTGCAAAAAAAAAATTATGTATTTTTTCCAGTTTCTTTACAAGTTAAAAAATCTTCACACCACTTTTATATTCAGCGGCCTGATGCTTCACAGAACCAGTTTATGCTGCAACTCTCTTGGCTCTGTGTCTACGAACCAGAAAAACATTTGGAGGCTTAATTATTTTGACCTCATATGTTTTTCCTGAACAGCTCGTTGTTGTATAAAATCGGTAATCGTGTCTTTGAATTGACTGTATTATGGTTTCTCCCTGTACTTATTGATATACTTTCTGTCCATCTTCACATTAACTCTGACAAGACTGCTAAAGAAACGCATCGCCACAGCATCAGGCTTCCGCCACCGTGTGTCGGAGCTGATGGGGTGTGTTCGACAGTGTTAGTTTTCATTGTTAGTGCAACATTTTTCATTTTGGCCTAAAATTTCAATGTTGGGCTCATTAAAACCAGAACACCCTCTTCCACAAGCTCTCTGTTTCCCTTTCATGGTTTTGTAGCAAAGTGGCCTTCTTTTGTCTTTCTGTCAACAATGGCTTTTCTTCAAATGGATTATCTCACCGTAACTGTGAGGCTCTTGCACCTCCCCGCAGCAAACTCACTTATTTTGACTGGCTTATCACAGTGTTAACATATAAGAAGCTTTCAAAAAGCTCCTTACACACTTCAGACGTACTAAAACTGCACTGATACTGAAAATAGAAAGAACATAGCAACTTTTGTTTTAGTGAGCTTTTCTGCTGCCGTGCTGAAAACAACCTATTTTCGACCAGTCAACGATTAAGACGGCAGAAATCTCCCGACTAGCCGTTAGCCGGAGTCTCTGATCTAAATTTGAAATCGTGTTTGAGTCATGTGACGGTAATGGAGTAATAATAATAACAATAATGCAAGAACACATCCTCGAAAGGCAATAGACGTTAAATTCCGATGAGCATTTAAACAGCGGAACTGGGAGACATTTTAGCTGTCCAGAATAAATAAACCAAACGACAGAAACGACAAACAGAATGAATTATTGGAGACTCTGTAAACAAAAGGAGGCTAGCGGAGATCAACGCACCAGAGTAAAGAGCGTTTTTTGGTAGAACAAGAGAAAATGGAGAGTAACGATAAACTGTTAAATAAATAACTAATCATTATTAGCGCCGTAAGCAAACCTGACACGAAAAAAAAATCGGAGTTTTCTCTTCAAAGAAACTAATTCCAATACAACAGAACACAGAAATTAAACTTTATTGCGGTAATGCTATCAGAATACATTTTTTTTATAGTCAAATTGGTCAATATGATTTTTTTTTGTTTGTTTTTTCTCTCATGTTACTAAAAAAAATTAAATAAAATAAGAGCTGGGGCAAATTGTTTGTTTATCTCGTATCTAGTTGCTAATCTGTTCATCGTCATTTTGTGGTGCAGCAGACGACAGCTGAGGAGAAGCAATCTGAGGAAATGCCGGGGCAGCTCGGTCACTGCGCCCTCACAGTCCAAACAGAACCGATACGGCGGCTCGCTATCTGCTGTCTGGAAAGCACCAAATGATTAGCGCAAGCTGTAACCCCGCACAAATATTTCCATCCTCATTACACACACGTACTTTGGCTCGACGTCAAAAGCGGTAACAATGGCGTCTACTCTCCAGGGAATTACTAGCCCAATTGATGCTGAGGGCTGATTTCAGCTCCTGTATAATCATGCTTTTTTTTTTTTGTTGCTGTTCTGTAAGCAAATAAAGTTTTCATCATCTGACGTCGTAAATACATATCCTGTCTGATCCACCCCTGAACCTGCTGCACTCTTAATCCAAACTAACCGGGAATGCGCCCATCTGCTTTTTTCACTTCCGATGTCGATACCGATATGTGAGGTTTAGCATCAGCCAATACCGATACAGAAAAACATGCTAAGTTAACTTAAAATGTTTCTTTAAAAAAAAACAACAAAAAAAACAGGCATAAATTTACTGAATTACAAATTTATTTGATAACTCTGCACCAGTACAGCAAATTTAAATTCGCTAATAGCTTCAAACGCTTGATCGAATATGGAAAAACTTGAACTTGTTCAGTCAGCGCAATTAGGAGCCAATGCAAAATAAATAATAAAGACACTGGCAAACACAACAGGCTGACTCTACTTTGGTCAAGAAACAAACAAACCGTCTTTGAAATGGTTCAGAAATTAAAATGAGGTATTCTGAATATAATGTAAAATAAGTAATAAAGCATGAAGCTCCTCAGAGCACAAAGAATAGAATTAGACTGATTAGATTTGCTCTTGTGGATTATATAGTGCTTTCAATGTCAGATGGGTGCATCTCTTGAGAGGTTGAGTGGCTAAAGTCTTTCCTCTGCCTACATCTCCCAGAATGCTGCACGGTTCTGGATCGGAGATCAGTGAAATGGTTGAACATCAGACGTATTATCTATTGATATTGATCGTGTTTATCACAATTGTTGTTATTGATTTATTGCCCAGCCCTATCTTATTTAAAATATTTTCTGCCATAAAGTGCTTCAGCAACAATAAATAACGCACCTCACTTGGCAGGAAGGTTATTCATCCAGCGGCCCGTCGTGCTTTTGAAATAAAACTTTTTTAAAGTTGACAGGAAATTAAAAAATATCATTTGATAGTCCTGTGTTGTAAAATTAATACCTGAACACCAATTATAAAGTCTTAAAATGCAAATATTTTAAAAATGACTTAAAAAAAAATAAACGATGCTGGGGTGCTGTGGTGGCGCAGGTGCAAAGCACAACCCACATATGGAGGCTTTAGTCCTCATGCCGGTAGTCGCAGGTTCAATTCCCGGCCTGGTGACATTTGCCGCATGTCTTCTCCCTCTCTCAATCCCTAATTTCCTGTCAAGCTACTTTCAAATAAAGGCCACTAGAGCCTCAAAAAATCTAAAAAAAAAAAAATATATATATGCAGTTGAGGTGATTCTTTTTGATGTGCCATCTAAGGTTCAGCCAAGACAGATATATTAGCTAATTTTTGATCCTGTGGACTTTTACCAGCAGGGCTGTTTAACCCAACCTGATAAAGCCTCTTTTGTTTCTAACCCTAAACATATCGTCCATCTGTCTGTCGTCTGCAGACAAGCTAATGCAATCTAAGCTAATTAACAAAAAAGTGGATGTTTTCAGAAAGTAAAGGGCAATGGGTTTAATTTGCCTCTCGTTTTTAAAGAAAATTAGCTCACAAAGATCCTATCATGCTGACTTCATCTTTATTTCACACCTCTTTGTTTAGAACTGGGATTATTGTGTGGCTGGAATAGCAGACAGCATGTTGCAGCTGAACAAGATGAAGACCAGACTGAACCAATAGATGCCAGAATATGATGCTGACCTGCAGAATACAGTGAGATTCTCTGAGGTGATTTCTGCAAACATGAAGGAATCAATATATATATATTTGTAATGTACACTGCCCCTTGTTCTACACATTGCTTCTTCCAGAGGGTCTGGGCTCTTGGCTATTGAGCAACAATTACTTCCTGGAGGAGTGAACTGTGTTGAGGTTTTACATTTTACCCAGTCACTCTGTTTGCCTGTGACGAAACACAGGCAAACACCTGTGTTTTGTCACCCTAAGAAGCATACTGGAAACTGACTGCACTCACTGTGAAGAGAGAAGAGCTAATCCAAACGCGGCGGCTGTCAATGTTAATCCAGTATTTGGAAGCATGGCCAACATGAACTTAATGGCTTCATTTACTTCCTCTGCTGCCATTGCTAAAACTACAGGCAGACTATAATTTTTAAACAGTGTAGTAAACCGTCATCATCGTTCACAACTTCCCCTTCTGTCCGCTGATTGTCCTCATCAGAAATCTACAAAACAATCTGAGTTAAGGGAAGAAAGCCCTTTTCCAGCTAGTGGAAAAGGGCCATAAACTTGTCTAAAAATATTTTCTTTTTCAATAATAGCGTTTCACACAAAAAAATTATAGAAAATTTATTTAATTTGTTTACAAACCAAATATTTTAATTTGTTTCATATAAACCTAGTTTGGAGGTGGTTGGGTGCCGGGGTCACTTGTTAATTTTTTTTTCTTCTTTTTTTCTTACTGTATGGTATTAGGCCCATATAGAGTTTTTTTTTTTTTTTTTTTTTCTAATGTGAGCATTTCTACATGTCACTGTTTACTTTATTATGGCTTATTTTGTATTAATAAACATGGCTTTTTTATTTGAAAGGTTGCATCAGTGTTTGTTTATGTATTTATATTAACTTAAAAGCTTGTTTACTGTATCTCCCAGGTAAATTCCTCTGGAGCCAGGTCTGGATGGGGAGTGTCCTCTCAGTCTGTCAGTTTCTGAAACTACACAAAGAAAAAATCTTCTCTGCATAAACGGGGACTGTGCGACCAAATGACCCCATTTCTTATGACCGCTGGAAGGCTAACCATGCCAAATTTTGTTTTAATGGCAGCAGCTTGCTCTCCTGTAAGTAGAGCAAGCAGGAGAAATAACTGTTATTATTGCTGTTAGTAAAAAAACACTGGGGGTGCATATAATGCAGTATTCTGGCAGATCACTGATATTTAAAAAGCCTGACTGAACATGTTTGGATTTTCTTTACTAATGGCCTAAAGACCTGAGATTTGTCGTGTTGTTTACAAAGGAGGGTAATTAGCAGATGAGACCCCTGAGGGCAGCAGCTAAAAGTAATAAGATTTGTAAATGCATCAACCATAGATTTTTGACTTTCATGCAAACAATATTTTGATTTTCTTTTTGTCTATACACTTCATCATTCAGTGCTCAGTTGTGGCACTGACATTGTACATTATGCCCAATAAATGGAAATCAATAAATGTCCAACAGTAGTTTGATGGGAAGGAAAGAAATAACACACTTGAGCTGCACAGGGTATAGTGGTAGAGTCTGTGCCCCGTAGGCAGGAGGCTATACTCCTTGATGTAGTCAACTGGGTTCAATTCCCAACCTTGGGAGCTTTACAGTATATCTTTTTCTTCCAGTTTCTAGTCTTATCTATGCCGATAAATGCTAATCTTGCTAATCTCCACAAGATGAGACACCATCTTGTGGAGAAGATGGTATCTTGTGGATGGGCTTGAGCCCATTTGGTTCCCTCTTTGGCAAAGCCAAGTCCGAAGCATGCACAGTTCATTAACTCTGAGCCATTGGAGAGTTTATCCTCTGATGGCTCCCTTCCCCCCAGCAGTCACTCCTCCACCAGCTCGTCCTGCAGCCTGTGATTCTTAATCCCTTGGGCAGGCAGTAAAGAAAATGGAGACAGGAGAGAGGGAGAAAGAGAAAAGAGCAGCGGAGAGGGACAGTTTTTGAGACAGGAAGGTCAATGCTTTGGTGTGGTTTTCTGTATGTTATGGTATGCAGGAGAACGAGGAATCCCTAGAGGACTGGGCTGAGAGCCTGATGGAGCTGAGCACCATGAGGACGGATCTGTCCCGGTACATAATCGCTGATGATGTCCTGCTGCTGCAGGAGCAGGTGGAGCACTGAAGGAACTCTGCTTCAAGGTTAGTCAAGTAACTCCTGCCTGAGGACCATGGATGGACCGAGTGTCTGACCACTAACATCATCCAGTGCTACTTATGTTTCCCAAGTCTTACAGCAGCCATACAATTTAAATAATCAATAAACCCTTAAAACATTTAAACGTTAATTGATTAGCGGCCAAGAGATTTGTCAGAAACAGAATCTTGTAAAAGAGTTTTTGCGTAGGGTTACTCTGTGTGGAAGGAAGTTTGATTTTGGGTCTTCTGATCATGCCCTGAAAAGAGCAGAAATTTGTGTGGAGAAGACAACAGGTATCTGAATTTAAATATTTCTAAGTGAGGTTCTGTGCCTTTAATGTTGCAGCTTATTGTAGGCAATGCATCACTACTGTAAAGTCTGACCTCGGGTTTAACAGGCACATTGGGTTTTTCAAGTGAGTCTCAGCATCCATTAAGTTCAGTTGGTGGATCTTTATGAATGTTCATTGTGACCAATACAGCTGGTTGGGAGATAGTGTAGGTTGGCAGTAGGTTCCAGCATCTGTTCCCACCATCTGTGGAAACAGATGGTGGAAAGAGACTATTTGTTGTAATGAGAAAGACTTCAGAGAGAAATGTTTTCCTTTTAAAATAAGTTTAGGGAAGAGGGGGATTATACTTACTTTCACTTTGAATATTTCCATGAAACCATAGCATACCTCACCCAATGAAATGACAGCGTTAGCAGGCACTTTGTTTTGTAGTTTAATGTGTAATAATTTCTAGAATTGTGCTTCAGAGGCTGGAAACATGTTGAAATAGCTCTGTTACTTCCGTTGAGATTTTTTTCTTTTTTCCAAAATGTTATTCCTGTCTTTGTGGGGGGAAAATAGCTATTTTTGGTCATCTCACATCATGAATGTCACATGAGTAAGCGAGCAAGCACATATTTGGACCTCCTGGAGTTTGTTTATCACTGTGTAGTTGGAGTTGAAGACGCTATCATACACCTGCTTTAATAAACCCATCACCTGGACAAAGCAGGCAGGACTGTGAGGATCATGTTCATTGATTTCTCCTGTGCATTTAACACAATTTAGCCTGATGTGCTTCATCAGAAACTCCAGAAAATACAGGTTGATGCATCAACAATGACTACCTGACGAACAGACCATAGTTTGTGAGCCTGAAGGACTGTTTGTCTAACCAGGTGACCAGCAACACAGGAGCACCATAAGACACTGTACTCTCACCATTCCTTTTCACTCAGACTTCCAGCACAGGTCTGACTTCTGTCATCTACAGAAATAGTTAGTTGAGTCTACAGTTGTCTGGTGTATCAGAGATGGATAAGAGGCTGAGTATGTAGCTGGTGGACCACTTTGTAGCAACAGTGGTAGGAGTTTGTCCTACAATCGGTGGGTTGAAAGTTCACTCCAGTAGCTTGCAACTAAGCTTTATGATTGAATGACTGAATGTAGTGTGAAGCACTTTCGGGTCTTCTGGACTTGATAAGCATGAATGTAAACAAAACAAAGGAGATGATTATAGATTTCAGGAGAAACAGGGGTTAGAACAAATCTTATTTCCATCATGAGAAAAGAAGTGGAAGTATAAAAACCTCAGTTTTCATCTGGACAACAGACTGGGCTAGAAGCGCAACAGTGAAGTGTCTATAAGAAGGGACAGAACAGAATATACTTCTCAAAGTTAAGCTAAGGTAATTGAAGGCTTGCAGCAAGATGCTGCACATCTTCTACAAGTTTGTTGTAGAGAGCGTCTTCTCTTCTGCCACCATCTATTGGGGCAACATTTGGTTTCCTTTTTAGACCAATAAAGTATTTTTGACTTTGAAATTAATTTGAATACACTCCGTAAGAAAAGGCAGATAAACCCTGAGTCCTACAGGTATAGAGGGCCACCACTCAATTCTTCAGATTTCCTTCTACCAATGTCTTAGTTGCTCTTGTAATATTGTGTACACATGCCAGGTACAACTACTTCTGGCTAGCTGGAGGTCTTTCACTTACTGCTCTTCACTCAAGTTCAGCCCAATTACAGATAATTTTCAAAAGCTATGTTTTTGGTTTGGTAAAGCTCCAGATTCTGATCTGTTAATCTCTAAAATAGAAAAACAGAAAATAACTTTTCAAGCAGACATAGAATATCTAATTATCGTTTAAAACATGGGAAATATTTTTAGAATTGACTGGGTGAATCACTTACTAGGACCCTTTGACATATAAAACAATACAGCTAACACAATATGATGATAAAAGCAATTCCCATATAAGGGAATACTCAGCTTGCTCTTTATATCCTGCACAAAACTGTCATTTGCAAATGAAATTTCCATCAATCCCCAAAACTGTCTCCAGAAAATTTTTGTTTTCTCACTCACCAGACACTCTCTTCTATGGGTCATGCCAGCCTTTACAAGATCTGTCAGCAGCAACAGGAGATATGAATTAAAAACACAATGCTTCTGAAAGCAGGCCTGTTGTAAAAACAGATGCATCCACTGATGCTGCTACAGCTCTTTTATCCATGCCAGCTCTGAGCAGAAACTATTTTTTACCAAAGTGAAAAACAAACAGATCTGCAAAGCCAGTACTACATAAAAGCAAGGTATCAGTTGGAACATTATGTTACAGCACTGACATGGAGTGGATCTGGTTATCAAAACCACTAAATAGAATGAATTCAGGCTGGTACATGGAGCTTTGGGTTGAAAAATAGTCAAAGACTTCAGAATGTCCTGCAGTGTGTGGAGAATTTATTCGTTCTCCATGCTAAGTTCTTGATGTATGAGTGCAGCCGACTTCATCTGAATCATCTGTTGTGTGTACTCTGCGTTGTGTGTAATGGCCAAAAGAAACCAGCGGATGAGTATTGCAGCCAAGAGGGCAGGTTTATTCTGTTTAAAACAAGAATATTACCAGTACAGCAGTTCTTGGGCTCTGGCTTCCCCACTGTTGCATGCATGTAGGATTTCCTCCCCCATTCCAGGTTGCTGCTGAGCTCCTGTATGTTAAGCAGGCCCAGCTGGTTTTACTCTGCCTCTTGATTAGCAGAGTATAAGGCTAGCTGGGAAACTGATTTCAGTGTCTCTTGGCCAATTGGGCAGCATGTGTCCTGCAGCTTGTGGTGCTGTGATGGAGGAGTTGTTGTTAGCTAGAAACCCTGGTTTTTGTTGTAATTCTCTCCTTTCTTTTCCTTTAGGTTCTCATCTTCACCTTTAAGATTTCTTTAGATTATTCTTGAAAAATAAAACTTTAACTATATCCTCCTGGTTTTGTCTCTTCATTTTCCCTGTTTTATTCATTGTTACAGCCCCCCCAACACCCCTAGACTACCTTGGAGATGTAACAATTTGCGTGCTTGTCCAGGGTAATTTTTTTGTTGGAGTGAACTTGTGAGGGTGTTTTTGTTTGTTATTTTGTGGTGGGTTCAGTTGTCCCATTTTCCATGGCTTTGTTTCTTTTATTTTGTGAGGTAAGCTGGTCATTGGTGCGGTAGGGTAGAGGGAGAGTTACCAGATCTGATGGTCCTATGAGAGGATTGGTCTGTGTGATATCCCTTCTTTTGTTCATTTTTGGCTGTCCCATCACATTTTATAACGTCATTATTTTTTTTAATGACGTTATAAAAGGGGTTTCTAAGTAGTGGGTTTTTGTAATATGGCATCTTTCGACTTGGCTAGTTTTGTGGATGACCCTTCCATTAGTCAACTGGATCTTTATGAACTAGCTCGGCATTATAGCCGAGCATTCCATTTTCTAATGCAATCGTGAAGAAAGAACTTTATGCCACCATACTTAAAAGTTTGACAAGTAGTGGCATCTTAATTGGTCTACAAGCAATGGATGATTCTAGCTTGAAAGTTGAGGACTCTAGCTTGAAAGTGAGGATTCAGGTGTTGATGACACTGTGGTTCCCAAAAAAAGGAGGTGCCTAGTCACATTACTAGCTTTAGTTATGTGACTCCTAAAGCTAGTAGGTTGGTAGGAAAATATGTGACATTACCTCAATATGAACCTTTTTCAGAAGAATCATCTGCTGGTCAAGGATGGAGGCTCTGTTGAGGGTTCGTCTTGCTCGCCTTTAGCTGGAAAAAGAGGATTGTGAGCGAGAATTTCAGCTTCGTAGAGAACTGGAATTAAAGAAGCTTGAAGCTTACTAGGATGAAGGAGCTTGAGCTAAAGGCTGGTCCAGGTCCTCCCCTTAAGTCTCAAGTAGTCGCATCTCCTGCCTTTGATGTCATCAAAAGCATTCCCCTGGTACCTGTTTTTTTTTGGGGGATTCTGAGGTTAAAGGCTATTTTGGAGCTTTTGAAAGGATTGCCTGGGCATTAAACTGGCCCAGAGAGGTGTGGGCAATACTGGTGCAGTGTAAACTAACTGGTAAAGCTTAGGAAGCCTGTGTTTTGCTTTCCATGGAGGAAGGCTTATCATATGAGACACTTAAAGCTATAGTCTTGCGGGCATATGAATTGATGCCAGAGTCTTAGAGACAGCGTTTTCGAACTCTTAGAGGCACCATGAGCCAAACCCATGTTGATTTTGCATGGGAAAAAGCGCTGTTTTTTGATTGATGGTGTGTAGCATGTAAAATTAAAGATCAAGCTTCACTCCGAGAATTAATCCTGCTTGAGGAGTTTAAAAAGTGTGTACTGAAAAGGTTGCCACTTACCTGAATGAACAAAGAGTCAACACGAGATTCCCAAACTCTTCACCAGATAGTCATACCAGTTGGGTATCTGGAGCATGTGCTCAAATTGGCACATGTGCAAGTATGGTCTGGGTATCACTAAGACTTATGACCGAGTCTTGAAACACTTCTTTTGGCCGGGATTAAAAACAGATGTGGTTCGGTTCTGTCAAAGCTGTGTCACATGTGAAGTGGTGGGTAAACCTAATCAAAGGGTTCCCCCTGCTCCACTGTGCAGAATTATTGGTGAGCCATTTGAACATGTTATTCTTGACAGTGTAGGTCCTTTGCCTAATTCTAAATCAGGAAATAAGTTTTTGCTGACCATCATGTGCCTGTCTACTTGCTTTCCTGAGGCAATTCCTCTTCGCCGGATTACAATTTCAGCAGTTGTCAAGGCTTTGAGTAAATTCTTTAACACATTTGGTCTGCTAAAAACAGTACAGACTGATCAGGGAAGCAATTTTCTTTCCACACTGTTTAAACAAACAATACAAACACGTGGATAGAAGTGGAATCATACAAAATAAGCAATTAGTGATCAATGTCACAGAGTTTTAGAGTTTAATCAAACACAAACAAAGCATAAAATCACATTGAAAACCCATCACAACATCAGAAACTTCAAGACCAGAAAGCAGTCATTCATTACCTGAGACAAGTAAGACAATGGAAAAAATGCAAAGATAGGAGGAAAACAGAGATAGGAGAAAAACAGACAGGAGAACAACAAAGACTCATCTTTGGAGACCGCTCATGCGTGTGCCGCAGCAATCTAACTTGCTGCTCTGGGCGGAGACTTTTTATCAGAAGGAGCGTTCTTGTTTTTTTAATATATTCAATCGAGGTGTGTTTCTTCCTTGTATAGCTCAGAAAGTTTCAAATTACTAAGCTAAGCTGTCCGAAATAATTTTATTACCCTCTGAGCCCTGTTCAATTTCAGATCTAAGGCGTTACTCTTTTTAGACAAGAAAGACCAAAGGTTATATTCAGGGAGAATCTTCTCATGTCAATTCGAGACCTGGACTTTCTCCCAGTTCTTCAGTTGAACATAAGATTCTTGTTTTGAGCAGAGTTCACCGAAAAGTTATCTTAATGTTTTATTACCTCACCGAGCAAGTCATCCAAACACAGATCTTTGCAATTTTAAAAGTGACAATCACAGCCTGGTACCGTCAAGTGATTCAGAACTTCTCCATCCTCTTAGATCGAAGCGCAGATTTTAAGAATTAACACACTCCTAAAGTATACCTGAGCATTTTCAGGTATCCAAGAAAATAAAAGCTTCTCCACCAAAATAAAATACAATTCATAAACCAAGAAAAACAAATATACATAGATAATGAGGATGGATTTGGGGTGAAATAAAATTTTTTACAAACTTGTAAAATACAGTTGGTCCATTTCTCATGCTACCTTTATGAGGTAGCAGGACAAAATGGCACCCAAAAACAGATGGTAATTCCCTGTGTGAGCCTCTATCTAAGCTACTCCCTACAGAGGGCGTTCCCTAGTGTGTCATTTCCTTTAATCCTAGCTTCTCCAGAGAGAACCGGAGCCAGGTTCAGGTTCACAGGAAACACCTGAAGGGGACAAAGGCCACAAAGTAGCATTACTCAAAAATTGCTGGGAGACAATACTCAAAGACTCAGAGAAACCTCAGAGTGGGCTCAGAGGTACCATAGCTGGCTAACACTCAGGCGCTGAGGTACTGGCAGTCCACCTCTCTTAAGCTCCAGGAAATGAGATATTGCACACCGGTGTGACGATGACGTCAAGGACGAACATCCAACCACCTCAAGGACTCCATCTGGTGGTGAAGCAAACCCCACAAAGGTAGCGACAACACCCCGGACTCTAACAATCCCCCCCTCAACGGTCGCCACCTGGCGGCCGAGAAGAACTGGGAGGGAGTGAAGAACGATAATCGATGATTAAGTCAGGATCTAAAAATAAAAGAACCCAGAACCCAGGTGCGATCCTCCGGACCGTAGCCCTCCCAGTCGACGAGGTACTGCCAGCCCTGACCTCACCGATGGGAGTCCACGATCCGGTGGATGGTATAAGCTGGATGGCCATCAATGTCACGGGCGGGAGGAAGGGGCTCGGAAGGAGGGCACAAGGTGCTGGTCTGGACTGGCTTGATCTGAGAAACGAGTATGGTGGGATGGATGTGGAGGGTGGTTGGAAGATGTAGACGTACAGCAAAAGGATTGATAATGGACTCAATTTCAAATGGACCGATGAACCTGGAAGACAGTTTCTCAGACATGGATTTTAGAGCAATATTGTGTGTAGATAATCAAACCTTTTGTCCTGAACTGTAGGCTGGCGCAGGGATCCTTTTGCGATCGGCGAACCGTTTGTTGCGAAGGGAGGTGTCATTAAGGGCGTCGGTGGTGGTTCTCCAGATGTTCTTACAGCGGCGAATGTGATGTTGAACTGATGTGACTGAGATGAGGGATTCGTCAGTGGTGAGTAATGGTGGTTGGTAACCTATGGAAGCTTCAAAAGGGGACAGACCGGTTGCAGCAGATATATGGCAATTGTGAGCGTACTCCAGTCAAGTCAGATGGGTTAGTGGAAGTAAAGCTACGAAGGGTGGACTCGAGTTCCTGGTTCATTCTTTCAACCTGACCATTCCATTGGGGATGATAACTGGATGTTAATGAAACCTTGGCATTGAGAGCTATGCAGAACTGTTTCCGAACTTGTGAAGTGAACTGTGGACCTCTGTCAGATAAAATCTCCACTGGAGTTCCGTGTAAACGGAACACATATTTAATCAGGAGCAGGGCGGTCTGAGAAGCTGTGGGGAGTTTTCTGAGAGCAACCAGATGACAGGACTTGGAGAAACAGTCAATGATGGTGAGTATGGTTGTCATACCTTTTATATGGTAGAAGGCTGGTGACAAAATCAATTGCAATGTGGGACCAAGGGCGTCTTGGAGTGGGAAGTGGTTGCAAAAGACCAGGTGGAGGTTGATGGGAGGGTTTATTCTGTGACCAGACTGTACATGCTTGGACGAATTCCCTGACATCTTTATGGATAGATGACCACCAGAACCTGCGATTTATTAATGAAATGGTGCAACTCGTACCAGGGTGTCCGGAAAATTTTGAAAAGTGAATCCAATATAGAAAATGGGCTGGGACAGTGGAGGGGACGTAGATCTTATTTGATGGACAGCTCTAGGGAGTGGGTTCCGACTGTTGGGCTTGCTTAATTAAATCCTCTATCTCCCAGGTCAAAGCAGCAAATGTATAACTAGGAGGTAGGATCGTGGTCGGGGTCTTCTCGGAGTCATCCGATGCATACAGACAGGAAAGTGCATCTGGCTTGAGGTTACGGGAACCTAGGCTATATGAAATGGACAAATTGAACCTAGAGAAAAACAGAGACCAGCGAGATTGATGTGTGTTTAATCTTTTGGCAGACTGTAGGTAAGAGAGGTTCTTGAGATCTGTCCAGACCAGCACCGGATGTTCTGCCCCCTCTAACCAGTGCCTCCACTCTTCCAAGGCTAGCTTGATGGCCAAAAGTTCACGGTCACCCGTGTTGTAGTTGCGTTCAGATGAGGATAATCTGCATGAAAAGAAAGCACATGGATGGGTGTTGTCATCAGTCTAGGAAACCTGGGAGAGGACTGCTTCAACTCCCGTGTCAGAAGCATCAACCTCGACAATAAATTGTTTGCTTGGATCCGGCTGTATTAAAACTGATGCTTTGGAGAACAGAAATTTAAGTTTAGCAAAAGCTGCTTCAACAAAAATAAGGATAGAAGCTTATGACAAAATTTTATTAATTGAGTTTGATGGATTAAACAGCCCCACCCAAATGAAATATCAATGCTATCGCCTTGGCCACCAGATGTATTTACGTCATATAGTGCCTTATCGTATTGAACATCTGTTTTATAAGGTTTTATATCAAATATCTGTTTATTAAGAGCATATAAAAGCTTTGTAATATGGAACATGCGTTTTGATTGAATAATTTGAGCCTTATTATACATTATATTAAATCCTTATCGTCAATTTCCAGATTTAAATTAAAGTCCAATCTTAATAAAACATACATTATTCTCCAAGTATTATTGATGCAACATGGCCTCGGAGTTACATGACTATTCCCCCACCCATTTTTCATTTAAATCAAAGTCTTATCTTAATAAAACATACATTATTCTCCAAGATACTGGAAGGTTCAATAAGTATTATTTATGCAAAATCTCTTTAGACCCAATGACCTCCTCTCAGGGATGGATCCCCGCCCCCCAACTGCTATTATCTTCATGCTCCCTACAGATGCCAATCTCACTTTTTAGTTTTTGTTTGAATGAGTCAATAGAGATAAAGGGGGCGGGATTTCTGATTTTCTGCTTTAAATATTTTCTGAGATTAACTCATTCTACTTGTTGCATTTGAAGAGCAAGAACCACTTGCTCTGAAAATAAAAGATGGTACGTGTTAAAAGAGAAAAGCCTGAGAAGAGAAGACTGCAGGAAGCTAATCAACTAGCATGTAGCTCATCTGCTCCAACCTCAGAGACTACAGATGGACATACCATCCAGAGACCATGCTCCATGGCTGACGCTTCATCCTTTACACTTGTGGATAAAAAACGGCTCTTACATCTATCAGAGCTTGAGTCCTCGATTCAGCACAAGACTCCCACCTTCCAGGACTCCGAGCATGCTACGCCTGAATCCAATCGACCACACTCTGCATTTGCTGAAGGTACTTTATCCAGCTTGGGGAAGAAACACCAACCTGTGTTACCCAGTAGGATCTCGATTCTGTGAGACTCCAATCACGGTGTATGAGAATCCGGTCCATCCACTGGATGCTTCCCGGAAGTCCACCTTCCTTTTTTTGTGCAAGAGAAAACCTGAAGACAAAAGGCAGCAGGTTGTGAAGTGAGGTGGAGAAGCTAGTCCACTAACATTTGATTCAACTGCTTGAAGCTCCAAAACATCAGATGGGAATCCCACCACGATGCTCCATGCATCACCCCAACAAGCAATTGGTAAATCATGACAGTTGGACAAAGTTTTCTCTTTTTTTGTTTCATTCATGTAAATTTAATCAAATAAAGAACTTTATTTCCACCTCCTAGCCTGGATCCACTCTCAGTCACTTCATCTCAGTCAAGGCTGATGAAGAAATTAAAGTCAAGGAAATTTGGAGTCACTCCGTATTCAATAGTCAACCATTTATTAAATCATGTTAATTGTTATATTAATTTCAAATCATGATCAAAAACATAGAGTAATTTATTTCATAAGCAAAAATGTATCTGTGTTTACACAACTTCCTCAATGTTTCTTTCTGTGTGCTGCTCTCAGCTGGTATCTGATAAACCGTCCTCCACTCTGTCACTTAAGCCAACCAACTTGGCTCTGGGTGAATAAAGGTCAAAATAATTTCAAGTCACTATCTACTAAATTGTCAAGTATTTATTAACTAATATTTTGTTTTTATAGTAAATTAAAAAAAAACTATTTAAATAAAAACAGAATGTTGTAGACAACTGATCTATATTTTTTAACTTTGAGAGCTTTTCTTTCTCTGTGCTGCACCAGCTGCTGTGCTCAGCCTGAATCAGACAAATCAACAGCCCCTCTGCAATAGTCACTTTAACCCAGTTAAGGATTGCAAATAACAAAAGTCAAGCATATGTGGAACCAATAAACTGTCAACCATCAATAAATGTTATAATAATAATAAGACAAGCATACTATTATAATTATTACAATAGTTTAATCTTATGAACAAATATTTGCTATTTCTTTCTCTGTGCTGCACTCATCTTGTCTCAGATAACTTAGCAGCCTCTCTCCAACAGCCATTTTAAGCCAGCCATTGCTTATGAAAAAAGTAAAAGTCAAGAAAATTTGGCTCTACTATTCCCTAACTCAACAAGTATTTACTAAGCCATCAATTTGTTGGGGGGCGGGGAACCATCCCTGAGAGGAGGTCACTGTGTCTAAAGAGATGTTGCATCAATAATACTTCTAGAACCTTCCAGAACCTTGGAGAATAATGTATGTTTTATTAAGATAAGACTTTAATCTAAATCTGAAAATTGACCATAAGGATTTAATATAATGATCAGGCTCAAATTATTCAATCAAAACACATGTTCCATATGTGTTCCATATGATAAAGCTTTTATATACTCTTATTAAATAGATGTTCGATACGATAAGGCCTTATATGACGTAAATACAACAGGTGGCCGAGGCGATAGCATCGATTTTTTTATTTGGGTTGGGCTTTTTAATCCATCAAACTCGACTAATAAAATTTTGTCATAAGCTTGTATCCTTATTTTTTCAGGGTCTGGAGTCCAATGGAACATGGTCTTGGTGGAGGTGAGAGCAATTAAAGGTAGAGCTGTCTGACTGTAGTTACGGATGAATTCTTGATAAAAGTTGGCAAAACCCAGGAACCTTTGCAGCTGTTTACGTGTTTCAGGGGTGGGACACTCCACAACCGCCTTTATCTTCTCCTCTGTAAGCCTTAGCTGTCCACCCTCGAGAATAAATCCAAGAAAGGTAACAGATGGTTTATGGAACTCGCATTTTTCAGCTTTTACATAGAGTTTGTTTTCAAGGAGTCATTTAAAACGAGGAGGACATGACGCTTGTGCTAAGCCAGGGACTTTGAGGAGATAAGAATATCATCGAGATAATCAAACACAAAAATGTTCATAAGGTCTTGTAACAGGTATTCATCACCTTGTTTAATTCTGAGACTGTGATAACCATTGCGTAAATCTAGTTCAGAAAAAAACTGTGGCTCCATGAACAGGTTCAAACGCAGATGACAACAGTGGTAATGGGTACTTATTTTTAACAGTGATCTGATTTAAACCACAATAGTCAATACAAGGTCTGAGCGTCCCGTCGTTTTTTACCCACAAAAAAGAAACCCGCACCCAGCGGAGAAGAGGATGGACGTATAATACCTGCAGACAGGGTGTCTTTAATGCATTTCTCCATGGTTTCTCGTTCTGGGCGAGAGATATTATGCAAACGGCTTGAAGGCAACGGGGCTCCGGGTAATAAATCAATGGAACAATCGTAGGATCAGTGAGGTGGCAGTGAGAGGGCTTTAGTTTTGCTGAACACAGGTGCGAGATCATACGGAAGAGGATTAGGGCCACAGAAAAAAACAAAAAAAACAAAACAATTCTGACTTTAATCTCCGAATTCTGACATTAATCTCAGAATTCTGACTGATGGGCGCCAGCAGCGACAAGCTTCAGAACCACAGATGCGAGTTGTGGCGGACGTTCTGGAGAAAGATGTCTGATTTAAGTGACTTTTTGTGTGCTTGAGGAGTCCCCGAAGCTTCCATTGTACTAATGGAAGAACAAAAGGTAAGTAAATCAAATGAGATAGTTTCGTGTCTAAAGCCGAACGGTTATGGCTAGTTGTTAGTATGTTTGTTAGCTTACACTGTTATAGGAATAAGCATGATTCACAATGTTAAATTACACAGAGGAATAAAGGATGTTACAGCTGTTGATTACTGGAATTGTCCCGTAAGGGTTTTGTGCGTTTATTTTATTGTTCTTCTGTTTGAGTGTTTTACAATGAGGTTAGCTGTATCAGCCTTAAATTAATTATATCCCAACTTCAGAAGATTTGCCTTTACCTTTACAGAGCTCTTTGATTCCTCCTATCAGTCTGTAGTTTCTCATATTGAGGTCATCAAACCAAATTTCAGATCTACCATAACTGACTGACACCTGCTGGC
>CAEGAE010013095.1:0-69282 GCA_903067095.1 Girardinus metallicus | reverse complement strand
ACAGGTCTGTGACAGCCAGAAATCTTGCTTGTTTGTCGGTGACCAAATACTTATTTTCCACCCTTATTTTAAAATAATTTCTTTAAAAATCAGACAATGTGATTTTCTGAATTTTGTTTCTCACTTTGTCTCTCAAAGTTGAGGTCTACCTATGATGTCAATTACAGGCCTCTCTCATCTTTTTAAGTGGGAGAACTTGCACAATTGGTGACTGACTAAATACTTTTTTTCCCCATTGTAGATGGCTATGTCAGAATTTGCCACAAACAGCCTGAAAGCTAGATCCAGCCAGCTCTGAGTCAGGGTGAGGGGCGGAGGGCCAAGACCTAATCCACTTTAAAACTCATAAAAATGTTCAAAAAGTTTAGCTAAAAAAAGAAAAACTCTCTAAGTGCTATTTTTATCTGATCTGATGCTGCTCTGGCAGGGGGTAAAATGAGCCCTTTTGGCACTTCTAAAGTATTGCAAAATTGCAGCATCAACTTTTACATTTTGTCTTCCTTCTTTCCCTTTTCCTCTTGATGTACTTTCTTATCAGTTGGATTTTATTTGGGCTGCTGAGTTGAATGTTCCTCTGAAAGCAACTTTTGCACAGCCACCGTCCTCCTTCATAAGTGTTGTGCTAATACTGTGTATCAGTTTCTTGAAAAAGTATATTATTTCTAAGTTAAATAATTTAACCACCAGCCCATCAGGTACCAAAGGAGTGGGAGAAGGGAGATGGTGCAGTTCATATTTAAAGCAGGCACTGAGGTCCATGTCAGTTCCCCTTGTGGCTGGCAAGTTTATGAAAAAACAAACAATGAGCCTTGCAATTTTATTAATATTACATATTCATTTCTGGAGGCCTGCAATACTCACTATTGTGCAGTAAAGTAGCCCTGCATTGTCTGTAACAATGGATTTAGAATTTTCCACTTGGCCATCGTGCGGCTGGCTTTAGAGTGGATGAAACAGGCACCAGGGAGACACACACGCATGAAACAGAAAGAGACATAGCAGCAAATCAGCTGGGGAGACTCTTACAATGAACAGAAACATAACAAAGGCAGACAGATAAAGTGGCACTGAGTGGAGCCAAGTCGTTAAACACACTGAAAAAAATAATATGGATGGCAAACACAGGATTACTCATCAGTTACTGATAAAAGGGCCAGTGGGCTTTCCTTTTCTTAAACAAACTAAAAAAAAATCCTATAATTAGTGTATGGTTGGCTAGAGTTTCTGTGCAGACCAACGGAAAAGGCTTCAGTTAAGAAGAAACTGCAATATGTCTTCAAGTGAGAGATGTACAGAAATGGGCTGTTGGAATCAATAAAAGGATTATTTTCGTAAAAAAGCCCATTAGCACACAGTCCTACTGGATTAATTTTTAATCTCCGCCTGGAGAAAAATTCTAAGATATTTTTTGTACTTTGAAAACTTATATTCAGGTTATCAAAAACATATCTGACTTGAAAAACAAATAAAGAAATGTGAAAATACAAGATTAAAAATGTCTTGTCTTCAATTTACCTTTTATTTGGATTTGTATTTTGTCTCTAATAGATATATAAATGTTTCTTCTGATCTATACTTTAAATATACAGCATATCCTCTTTATGACTTCACTTTAACAGGGCTGTGAAGTGGCAGGACTAGTTATTTCTTTCATATCGAATATAAATCTAATAACATTTAACATTTAAGGAACCTTTAGAGGCTTCTAAGCATTTTCTGGAGGAAAAACTATTAAAGCTTTAAATGCCTAACTGATGAAAGCATTTGACCTTTTTGAGGATCATTATATTTAATCTAAAAAAAGAAACAAGACTTTCTTGTCAGCTTTTTAACGTATAATGATCAATACTTCTCAAATCCATTTAAAAATCGTTCATAGGTTCTCTGTGCAACATTTTACCCAGGTAAAAGCGACAACTTACAATTTGCAATGAAACATACATACATCTGAATATGAGTCAATTAATTAAAATCATACGCTGGCGTTGTAAAAGATCACGATTAATCACTATTCATATTTATATTTTACAAGGCTGAAATATAAATATGTACACAGTTGTGCCAACCCTTCCTGTGGCACTCCAACCAATTATAATGCAATTATCAGATTTTTTTATGTTGAAGCAAACAGGAAGTGTAACCTCCGTGTACTGATGCTGAAGGCCGAGTGCCTGAAACAGCACCAGATTCCTGAAAGAGAGGCTCAATTTCAAAGCGTGAAATTGTGAAGTCAAATTTATTTTATGTTTGAGATATACAGCCTTTTAATAACAACTGAAGGCAGCATACTTGAATGTGGTACAAAATGGCAGTATGTCCCTGGAAAATACCCAACACCATAATTTTGTTTCACAAGAATTTGTTCAAAGGTATTTATGGACGCTGACCACGAATATATGCCACCCTTCTCGGATTTTCTGTTTTTTTCAATTTGTAAAGCATGTATGATTTCTTTTTGCTTCACAATTACACCTTATTTATTGTTGGTTTGTCACTTAAAAATCCAATAAAATACATTCAAGATTGTGGTTGCAAATGTATACTATCAAAACCTGCATGCCGTTTCCATGTCATAAATCAAAGTGTTTTCCTGCAGTTTCAGAGTAAAAGTGAGGAACAATGATCACTATTTTAGGCAGGTATGGTATAATAAGTCAGCGTACAGCAATGAGAACAAAGCTTGAACCTCCAGGGAGCCCTCAGGGATTTTACATTGAGTGCTTCACATTTGAAGTATTTGTTCACCCCCCTTCTCTTTCATGGAAGCAGCATATACATAATTGATACACTGGATGTGTTGTTTTTACAAAGCTGAAAACAAAATACATGCAATTTGTCATCCTTTTTCACACTCTTACCACCTACAGTAACTCCTAAGTTTCTCAAAGGAATTCTACGACTGATCTTGGTAAATTAGTTTATGCAGTGTGTAGGAAAATGTTTTATAATGTAGAATATTTTTCGCATTTTCTAACATTACAGCGACAACTTCAATATATTTTATTGATCTTTTATGTGATTGACTTACACAGCTGAGCTCCACAGTAGATCACATTGTAAACATTTTAAAATGAATATATAAATGCTACAGTTTTGTATTCAGTCCCTTCCCACTTTCAACTTTTAGATGTGTCTCTGCTTCAGCACACTTCAAATAATCAGGCCATTAGTGGGAATATGAAGAACTTGACTGCAAACTGAGGAAGTGATTCTGCCATTTGTTTCAGGTGTCTTGAGCCAGGCTGGCATCTAAAAGCTGAAGACCACTTGTCTTCAGCTCCAGTGGTGTGGACCAAGGAACACAGCGCGACATTACAGCTTCAGATAAGTTTAAAGCAGGTCTGAGTTATTAAACAACATCCGAGGCTTACAGTGCCTCTCCATTCAATCTGACTGAGCTTGAACTATGAAACGTTGAAGGAAGCATATCAGTTTCTAGATGTGCAAAAATGCAGACATATTTCCAAGTGACTTGGGCTTCAAAATACAGTGCTTCTACAAGATTCTGGCTCCAGACACTGCTGGAACCCCAAAGCCACTGTCCAAAGTGAAGGAAGCAGAAAGAAATTTCACTTGTGGACTATGCCTACAAATTTGCACAAAAAAGACAAGGGAATTATCAGGGCAGAATTAATGCCTTGAGATATTGGGGATCTACAACAAGTATGTGATCAAGGTGCAGTTGCCTATAGTTCATCTAATTAAATACATTGTTCACATCATTATGGCTGATAAGAAACATACCCACTTTGGGTTTGGTATTTATTATGGATCTGTTGGGAGTATATTTAGCAATGCCTTTCACCATTTCTACTCTTTTTAGAAGTACTTGATGAAGTAGAAGATTTTTAACAGCTTAACCATTAGAAGCTTCCCATTTCTTTGAACCTTGAGTCTGTGTCTGAATCTTGCTTTTATTTTTTTATTTTCTTTGCATTGCAGAATTTTAACATCAGCTCAGGCAGTAGCGCATTGCAAAGTGAATCTTGACATTTTTTTTTAATACAGCACTGCCTGAAGGCTCGGAAGCATAAACCTTTCTCCATCTTTACTTCTGACAAACTCAGCCACTCAGGGATGCTCTTTTATACAGAATCTTTTTACTGACAACATACCAGTTGACCTAAATAGCTGTGACACTTAATGTGTTTATTTTATTTAACTTTTCTAAACTTTTTCCAGGATTTTTGCAAAAAATCGAACTTTAAAATCCTGAAATAATCATGTATGTCAAAGCAGAGAGTGGCTCTTAGTTAAAAACCAACTGGAGCTAAGTAGTCTGCAGAATGAAACCATGCAAAACTGAAACCATAACTTTGTTTTCTGTAATATTGATATAATATAATAATCTTGTGTCTAATTGCAAATCATTTCAGTACAAATCTTTTATCAGAGCATGCTGGGGAGTTAATTACACACCAGTTAGATTAATTCATGTTTTGTTATTTAGATAAAAGTTTATAATCTGTGAATAATTATAGTAATTCAACACCATAATTATGGTGCTATCCGTGGACTAACAGAAGTCCCTGGATAGCACCTCAGCTGTCCAGGGACTTCTATTAGAGGCGTACCAGCCTTAGGTCAAGATGGTAATCAGCAAAGCTTCCTAAATACGGGGACATAATCAAAGTTATGATGTTTCTGCCTTTAAAGGCATCCTAAAGTGAAAACAGTTTTTAGAAATTGGAGTGTTCTTCCACTTGTTGATGTGTTATGTATGCTGATTGTTTCGTAGTCTGCGTTCATTACACTGAGTTCTCAAACTTTTCTGTGAACTTTGCTGTATTATTTTTACTGACTAGTGAGTCGTTCACTTTTTCAATGAACATCTGCTGTACAGTTTTGAGTGAATGTACAACACATCAAGAGGGTGACAAAATTGTATGTATTTCCATTGTGTATTACTGTTACTCATAAAAGTGTGCATTGCAGTGTTTTACAAATGTCTTTTAGGGCTTCAGTTTTTGTCGTCTGTGACTTGTCACTTTTGAGTGTTTGTCTGTGAGGCAGAGACAGATAGCTAAGATTTAGCAAGTCTGTCAAATATCTTAAACGTATAACAATGTTTTTAAAATTAAATTTCCTGTTTTGACTGAATTGCATTATTTTGACTTCATAACACTACTCAGCTCCAGTTGGAGTATTGGTTTCTGTCTGTGCTTCACATCCCACAGGGCTCTGGGCTGCAAACTGAGCCAACTTTACTGCTGAGTCCTGCCACTTCACAGCCCTGTTAAAATGATTTGCTGCCTGAATTGGTATAGCCCAATTTCAAGGCTGCCTCACAGGCCCAACTCTTCTGATTATTCAGATTATCAAAGTCCTCCCAAAATCAGAGGGGGCTGTGGGGAGGGAAATAAGTGGAAGAAGCTCTCAAAAAGGGGAAAGTATTTTCAAATTGGCTTCATGGACACACTCAGGAGGTTAACACATTTTTAGTACACATTTTCTTATCCCAAAAAAAAAAAAAAAAACAGGTTGTGTTTTTGCTTATAGGTTTTTATAGATTCTTACCATCTACTTTTCTGTGTTTTTACTGTCCTTGTATGGGTGCACTGGAAAGAAAAATACATTATTATAGTCTTCTTAAGAGGCCACAGTAATAAGCACACTCCAAAATCCAGTGGGAAACTGCATGTTCTGGTGTTTGTGGATGACTCAGAATATTGTGTGAATGTTAATTTGCTGTCGCACCGTTTCCTTTTTTTATGCCACAATTGTGGCATAAAATGTGACACATCGGGTGTAACTCATGTCTTAGACCCACATGAGTGTTGGAAAACACTCATACATTCTGATACCACTAAAATTAACATTTGGTACACAGTATAATTATGGGGGTATTAAAATGTATCGATAAAAAGGTTTGTAATTTGGATGTAGTTTCATTTAAAGATCTGTAGTCCTATAAATGTAGTCAAAGCATGTAACCTGTCAACCACAGCAAAGGTTACAAAGATATCTGTCAAACAGAGAAAAATAGAATGAATGACATTTGTCTCATGGATTGACTTTGACTGGAACACTTTTTATGGCCACGGTTTGTATCCTGATGTGAGGTCAATCTCCTTCAGGTGTATTTTTAACCAAGTTTTGGCCTCAAACAGGTGAAGCTGCCTCAAATGTCAAACAGTGACAGCTGGTTGTGACGGTTATTATTGCTGAAATCAAGCGAATACTTGATGAATTTTATTTATTTTATTCGCAGGGATGAAATAAAAATAGCCTGGATAATGTAAATTGGATCTGTCCATCATGAGCCTGTTTAGCATTCCCACACAGCAATGAAGGAAATTGGCAGGGGCACACCAGTGTTTTTGTTGAGTCAACAATCCTCATTTCAAATTCTAATCCACTAAGAGTTGCCAAGGTCGTGATGGGTTTACATAATCTCCAAGATCTGTCACCACTATCATTACACTGAATATACTGTACATTTGCGCTCGTAGGACTGATTCCTAGCATTATAATTTTTGTATAGTCTGTGCCTTTAGGATTATCTCAATTATTTTTAATGTTTGGATTGTGCAGCTCTGACAGAGCGTGTGCATGACCTGAAATTCACAACCTGCTGCCTTGACATGGTACCCACAAGTTGCTATTTTTTAACTGTCATAAAATGAAATACTATAGTAAATTACTGTTTTTATCCAGGTCTTTTTGTAGAGGCCATAAAAAGTACAATTGTTAATATAACTTAATTCAGTTAATTATTTAGCACCAGTTCACAACAAAGATCATCTTAGTCCACTTTACATGAAAAACAGATCTAGTTTATATACTTAAATATAGATTAAATCCATTTACAATAGTTGAGTTGTGGCTGAATTTTAAAGCAACACACCGCAGCATTGTGTGCTGTCATGGGAAAATTGAAAGAAATCAACTAAGATATTAGGAAAAGAGTTGTGGACCTCCACATGTCTAATTCATCCTTAGATACAGTTTATAGATGCCTGAATGTGCCACATTCATCTGTTCAATCGATTATATGCAAGTATTCAAACACGAAAATGATCAGCAACACTTTGTGCTGGGCCCTTACGAGAAATGTTTGAAAGAGAGAGCTACATTCTTCTACAGGTCGGTTTTATACCTCCCATGACATCACAAAGTTTCCTTCCTGAAATTTCTCCTCCTGCTGGTGGAACCAAAGTGGGTTAATCCAGTATATTGTTAAATCAATAGTTATATCACTCTCTTGCATTCAGTCCTTTGGGACTAGAGTTCCTACAGAGATCAGAACAGATTTCCCACAGTTTCTATTTTTGCTTTCTTCATCTTTTTCTTTATTCTTCCCACCCCCCTTTTCTGTAAGTGTCAGCCTTTTAGCTCTGGTGCCATTCAGCTGCTGGAGCTGAGAAATGCAATGGTCACACAAGATTCTCCACTGTTGTGTTTGTGTGTGAGCTCAAAGCAGAAACAGATACCGCCAGTCATGCATACAAACTGATCACGTTCTGTCATGGTCTTAGGTATATTTCTGACCCACATGCACAGACACTCTCAGGAGGTTCAATAGAGCTTCTAAACAATTTATTACAGTATTGAGTAATAAATGGTGAATGAGATGGGAGATTGGAGACCTGGACAACAGGATCACTGTGATGATAGCTTGGTATCATTCTATAATTACAGCAGTTGCCATGAAATAATGGCAAGGAACTGATGACTTACCAATGAAGACGATGATGGACACGAGGAAGGGGTGAGTGGAATTTGGGTTGCTCGCTGAGCGATGATTGTTAGATTGTATGGAAAGATTTGGAGCTGTGAATCTTGAAGATGTGAAAACGGAGAGGTCAGAGGACGCTGGAGACTTGGAACGAGGAACGAAGAAGAAAGCTGGAGATTTGAGCAGGAGCAAGTGTAACGTAGGAGGGTGGACAGATGATTCACAGGAGGATAAAGATGATGATGAAGTGGAGCGTAGAGAATGCTGAAGGTAAGATGAGGAAGTCCAGGTGATTTCAAGTCATGGTAGGAGGTAATCATTAAAGAGAAGAACACAAAGAGAAGTCAGAACCAGATTGCAGGCAGAGGGAACAAAAAACAACATGGAAGCATGGAAGGTTTTGGTTAGCACATAGGTTAAAATACAAAGATGAAGAGTGTCTGACATCCAACTCCTCTTATTGTCCTACTGATGATCTTAATGAGGAGCAGTCAGGGACCGCCCACCAGTGGGGAACCAGCTGCTCTGGCTCTCCCCTGCGCCCTCTGGTGGTAAACTATGGCTCCAAGAGAAAGCAGAATACCAGACAAAAACTCAGAGACCCAACAAATTCAGCTGATTCATTTGATTTCAGGCTTCATACAGGTATAGTCTCTGTCTTCTGAGACCCAACAGGTGGTGAGCTTGAAACTAGAATCTGTCTCATTTGCATTTATTCTCCTTACTTTGCTGTTATCTGTCATCATTCAGTGTATGACTTTTTCTATTAAGTAAGCACTTTTTATCAATCTTCATTGCTGCTTGAGATTCACATGCTGTACTTCAATTATACCCTTGGAGGAAAACGATTTTACTTGGAATCCTATTACTTTTCCAACTTATCATTTTACGTGAGAATATTAGTTTCTCGTTCTTAGAGTAAACCAATTAGAAAATGAAGGAAGTCAGGCATGGCTATTAATGCAATGGAATTTAAGGCTCTATATGTTGTTTAATCATAGATTCTGAGTCAATCAGGAGATTAAATATATTGGCAGATCACCCATCGATCATTAGGAGGAACATAGCAGGGGATTAGGATCAGACAATCCATTAGATGCTGTGTTGCTACAGTGTGCATAAGGAAGTGAAGGAAGTTCATGACTTAAAGGTGAACAAGTCAGTTGAGATCATTCTCCTACGACACACTCCTGCTCCTGCTCTTCACCCCCAAAACCAACTCATTGCGTCTCATTTCACACTTGATAGCAAATGGAGGGTGGGAGAAATTGGGTGGAGGAAGATGAGGTGTTGGGAAGGAGTTGAAACAGTTTGGAAAGTGAAGAACAGGGACAGGTCAGGATATTGAACAAGGGTTAAGCAGGGTCAGCGGTGGGTAAATAAAATATGAAATGGGAGAGGTAAAGAGCAAGATTTAGTTTAATATTAGACTTTGACCTCCAGTGAAATTATTAGCTTTCACACTGATTACCATATCGCGTCAGTGTGTAACATGATGGTGGCAGCATTAGGATAAATTAACACAGGGAAGCTTGTCAGAATTTAAGAGAAGATGGACAGAGTTAGAAAGAGTTTCTTGATTTCTAATTTAATTTTGACTAAAAAGATAAAAACATCGAATGGTTTGCTTCTTGTGTTTTTTTTTTCCTTGTGCAGATCAGAATATTAGAGTTCAGCTCGATTCAGGGAAGCAGTTCTTAAATTTAAAGAATCTTTTCACGTATTTATCACGCTCAGAGAAAAAGTATAAATAGGTCATAAAGTAATTGGGTGTAGCTTCCCATCTTATTTGTTTTGCTTTTTCATAATTGGTAACTATTGATTTTTTGAATACAAAATTAGAATGAAGAATTACCTTAATTATCTTTCTGCAAGGACTCTATAAAGGGGCAGTATTATGTGTTTTCCAGCCACATAGAATAAAAATGTTGTATATATCAAATATCACTTAAAAGAAAGTTGACTTCGTAATTTAATGTTACGAAACTGGGCCTCTGTGTCTTTAAGAAGTTCCTGCTATATCCAACACTCCACTCTCAGCATGTCATCACATTAACATTTCTCTACTAAACAATTACAAATGTCCATTGGTGAACCGGACTGAGAAATAGTTCATATAATAAGGTCAACAGATATGTTTGATAATTGCTGCTGCTGCTAGTCTGAAGGAGCCAAGTGAGGGAGTAGTGGAGGAAGATGCTCATAAGAAGTTTGGTTTGGAAACTGGAGCTCTGAGGAGGAGTTGCGTGAAAAAAGCGGGGTTTGGTGAGAGCAAGTGTTTATGCACCCATAATGGCTGACACAGGAGAGTAAATGATTTTTCAAACGTGCATGAAAAAATTAAGGCAACACTCCTGGTATATTTTTGATAAAGGAAAAACATAATAGCATGATGTAAAGCTAAAAAAAAGGTGTATACAACACTGCTCTATTAAACTTATATTAAAGGCAGGGCATTATTTAAAATAAACTTTTTGAGCTTTATATCATGCCATAATGTTATTTACTCATCAAAAACATATTTTGATTATTTCATTCATATTTGAGTCATTGTTCAGTCCTTCATGGCAGCCATTCGGGGGTGCATAAATGCTTGCTTCCACAAAGTGTAGGCTTCCTCCTCACAGAGCACACCAACCCTGTCCTCCACTCAGCTTGACCAGGGTAGAGGCAGCAGCACTCAGCAAGCACCTGGGTGAACTGCACTTCTGCTGAGCTTATCATGCAAACTGCTTCTCAGTGAAACATTGCTAAGAACAACTGCTAACTGTTTTGAAGTGACGTGCTGAGTGTTGGAAAATTCTGGTGATGCATAAAGTGACACAGGCCAATTTCAGGGCATCAAATTGACAAGTAAAATTTCTTTTGAGTTATATTTGATATATAAAGAATTTTTATCAAAAGTAAAGATAATACAATTGCTTGATTGTGTTATGAAATGCCGCTATGCCTGGATCATACATGATAATGATCTATTTACATCTCTTCTGCTGCTTTGTAATGAGCCACATGCAAACAGAAATTTTCAGAAATTATTCCAGCCACACCTGCTTGTATAAGTAGCAGCATTTTTCTATTTGTTGCATGACAAGGCACTGCAGAAACATCAGCACCCCATTGAATCACATCACCAGAAACCATGCATCTAATGGATGTTTGATATCAAACGGAGAATTGAGAACTCATGCTTTAATCTATTATTTAGAGTATAAAATTTTAAAGAGCTCACAACTAGCTGACTCTGGGTTCTTCGTGAATGCAATAAGATAAATAATTTACCTTGAAGGTGAGACTTATCTTCTTTAATGAATTTCAGATAGAGACTTTTCAGCTTTAAACTGTCAGCTAATTTAGTCTTTTTTTTATTATTTTCTTTTTGACCAAATAAGCACAGCTGTGAATTAAATTCAACTCTTAATGAGAAAGGTATTAGGTTTTTTTTTTAACCCATATTTGATTAAATTATCAAACTATTGCAAAAAATACATATGCAGTATTTCAAATGTTTGCATTTGTAGTAAAAATCAAGTTTGAAGCTTGATTTCTTTCAAAAGGTTTAAAAAACATTTAGAAAAATTGTTTTTAAAATTATATTTTTTTTAAATATATGTTTTTTTTTTACATATTTGTTAAAAATTATCACTATGTCGTGACAGTATAATATGTGACAGACAATGTGTGAAAAAATTCTAGCACATCTGTCTTCCCCCTCTGGTCCTGCAGCAGCTAAACAAATACACTATTCTATCAGAAACAAACTGAGCCAACAGGAGGGTCTCAGCCAATCGCCCTTGTATATGAGCCAGTCACATACTCCCCGTTAACTTGTGCTGTGCCACAGTCGGTACACCACAACAAAACCACCAGACCATGAATGCTAAGGCTAGTTATCATTGCCACAGATGACAAGGTCACAACTTTGCCATTCGCACATTGAGCAGCACCGATATGAGATTGACTGACAGACCTTAGACCAGGGGTGTGAAACTCCAGTCCTGCAGGGCCACAATCCTGCAGCTTTTAGATGTGCCACAGGTACAAAACATTGGAATGAAATGGCTTAATTACACTATTCAGGTGTGGTGTAGCAGAGGCACATCTCAAAGTTGCAGGGCAATGGCCCTCCAGGACTGGAGTTTGACACCTCTGGCTTAGACACTCCTCCTGGCTCTGATTGGTTGTTTTTGACTGGGAACTGTGCATTTTTCTAGATGCCATTGTACCATTGTGCAGGAGCTCAATCTTTCATACCATACTGTCACAGCAAGGTGACAGTTTTAGCAAATATGTAGAAAACATTTTTTTTTTTAAAGTTAAATACTGCAGCTTTAAAGCAAACAGGGCTGATGGGATTAAAATAATCAGAATGGGTGGGAAGAGGAAGTCTGTCAAGCTTCAAATGACCAACTCTTCTCTTTGTTTAAAGCCATAGTGTTTGCACTTTTTTTAATGAAAAGTCCCTTCGTGACTCAATAGCTCCCACGCTGTTCTGCACCTCACTCCACTTCCATTTTCTTCATGCTCGAGTGATGGCACTCGTCTCGATCAAGGGATTCAAACCAAAACAGAACAAATCAAAGAAATTAAAAGTTCTATTTTTGAGCGGTGTTCACTTCAAACTGCGTCATCCCTCTAATGCCACTAAACTTCTTATACAATGCCAGGTGGAAGTGTGAGATATGAAAGCTGCCTCTTTGTTGTTTTAGAGATAGAGATGCAGACATTTGAACAGAACTGTGGAGAGGTATGGTGATGCAGAGGGTTCACTGGTGCTGCCTTCCTCAGCCAATGCTTTTAGCAAGAGTGAGCTATAATTTTCTAAACCAGGAAGAGTGACTGCATCACGCTTCAAACAGCACGGCATGCTCTTTGATTCATATATTTTCACCAAAATACTTCTGTTGAAGTGTTTATTCTCTCGCTCCTGCCATTATTAACAAGATTTAAATAAGCTAATTGAACACAATCCTATACACTTCTGCACATACATACACGCTCTATATGTATATAACAAATGAAAAGATTTAAATTTCATGCTAGGTTGTGAGATGTTCTCATTTGCAAATTTGCCTGAAGCACTGTAATAAACAGTACCTGAATGGCCTGAACTCAAAAGGCTTGGAGAACAAGATGAGTCATCTGCAGATCAGAGATCGAGGATTCAACTGATGGGGATAGACACAGAGAGATACGTGAGGTTAGAGTGATTGTCCCTACTCTAAAGCATCATAAAAGCTGAATGAGTAATATTTTCCTAACTGTTAAAATGTCAGTGATTAGTCTTTGTAGAAAAACTCAAATGAATGCTAATCAGGTCCTGTTCATTATAACCATTAGGCCTGGCTCATCTGTATATTAAACCAAAAGTGAGTGAGAAAAGTGGCAAGATACAGTAAAAACTTATGCCTGTGTGTCTTAATAAAACACCATTAATGTTAGCAGCATCAAACAAATTAAGGGGTCTAGAGATGTAGGCTGAAAAAAACAAGATATTTCCTACTTGACTTTTCCTTTCATTTGCTTTTCCCATAGACACAAAACACCAATCCTGAGGCCATTAATTTTCTCCTGAGATGAATTACTAAATGATTAATTAACATTGTCAGAGATTTGTGGACTTGGACAGAAAAGTCTCTGGTTACTGGGTCATTGTCAGGGCTCTGGGACTAATAAACTGTCTTAATCACCCTGAATTACACTCAATAGACAGGTTGCAAATCAGAAAGTAGAACAGAGGGGTAAAAATTACGTTGAGCTTTAGTAGTATTAGAGCTATCAGCTGCTGATGGGCTGTTATTTAGAGACATGGAAGCCACAAAACACATTATGAAGGGCACTCTGCCAGTACTCGCACAAATCTGCTTGATTTGTGGTCTCAATTAGAAATATAATGACTCAGCTGGGTGACATGTCTTTAAAAGAAAGAGGGTTAATATAACTTTGAGATTTTTGCTGTGACTTTACACACAGTGCTCATACATCCATGCAGTGGGCAACGTAACACATCAGCATAAATATATTTAATATTTTAATTGATGTGGAATCAAACACGGTACAGTCCAAGTAATCCACACATTTGGAAGAAATCAAACCAAATTAGCTTGTAATTTTAGTTAAGGCACTGAGACAATGGTCCCTCAATCGGTGGGTTGCAGGTTTGAGTCCCGCCTATGTAGTTGTGACCTTGAGCAAGGCACTTCACCTGCCTTGCCTGCTGCTGGTTGTCAGAGAGCCCAGTGCCTGAGACCTCTGTCAGATTGCCCCCGGCAGGGCTACTACAGTCAGTCATTCAGTGAGTGTGTGAATGACTAAATGTAGTGTGAAAGGCTTGGGGGGCCTCCAAACTTGATAAATCCAGATTACATTACTTCATGGTAATATAATAGCAATCATTCTTATTACATTACCCTGTTTAATGATATGGTAATGTAATAAGAACGATTAACTTTATTCTCACTACTTATTAGCTGCGGAGCAATATTGACAGTCTTCCATAAATTCCAGTGGAAAATTGAAACAGTATAAAAAAAACCAAGTCACAGTGCAACTGTTCTATTAAAACATCCTGAGCAACAGCAGAAAACCACTGAATGCCTTGCTAAATGAATGACTCAATTGGTAACAGTTTTTAAGTGCTTTACTGCTATTATTTATTGTTACAATCGGCTGTGCCGGATCACTCACTCGCTTGCATTTAGCCGACAAAGCAATAGTTTTTGATTGTTTTTAGTGGCTTTAGTTTCAGTCCCTGCCCATGGCAGTGGTACAGTAAATATTCTCATAACCATAACCATGTATGGTCAAATCTTAATATCTATTTTCCAGTGCTTTTTTTTTTTTTTTTTTTTTTTGGAGAATGGAGTTTTGTTAAATTAAGTTGCTGCATTGTTTACCTGCTACAGGGCGTTGAAGCAAGCCCTGCAGTCATCTTTTCCCTTGCTGAAAGTCTTTTGTTTTTGGGTCAAACGTTAACATGGATCGGTGATCAGATTTGAAAACCTTTCCGTAGCATTTTATACCTTACCTTTTTTCTTTTCTTTTCATTCCTTTGTTTTCATAGCCTGCTGGCAGCCACTGACAGCTGATTGTCTATCATGGTTAGTCTGTCTGTCAGGCAAAGCATTCAGGTTCATCACTGCTGAACGGTACCACATCAAGCAAACGAAATTGCACACTGCTCATGTTCACAAAAATAACTACATGTCTACACTCACACAAATACACACAACCTTTGCCAAATGTGTCAAGTTCAGAATGTGAAGGGAAAGATAATCTTTCAGGAAGAAAAAAAAAAAAGAAACAGACAATAACTGCTTGGATGACTGACAGATTTGGTTCTCTTACTGACCCACACAGCAAGTCATTTAACGCACACCTACACAGTGCTCCATGGACCCTCCATTTAAATCTTCCCCACCCTGCCTTGGACTAATAATAAGTACGACATCAAATCTGTCTGGGAAACTGGCTTTTACAGCACCAGAGGCCTTGGTACAAATCCATGGGGATCAATTTTATTGAAGTGTGGACACAAAGTGTGTTGGCACAACACCAGATGTGCAGGTTAGAAAGACGCAGTCCTCTTTTGGGAATATAAATGAAATGCATAAAAGAAGATATAATGTGTGTCCTTTTGGCTGTCGGCCTTGTCCCGGAGTTTCTGCCATTAGGCAGTAATACATTTATGTCGTAGTTCTGGCTTGAAGCCTTAGTATTAATTTGACTAAATGTGAGACAGAAGAAAGTCAGATGAGTTTATTTTAGATTTGCCACATTTTAACTAATGAGAAGTTCCTGAGAGGTTACAGTTCTCATAACGCTGGTCTGGATATAGGTATTTTAGTCCGATATGCATCCATAGACTCTTTATTATATGAAAGTCTTTGGGTCCTTTATGAAATATTCATTGATTCAGAAAAATTTTTGTATTTAATCCTTTTTTAAAATCAAGTAATAAAAAGTGATACTTGAAGTTAATTATGTAACTTTAAACACAAATCTGATTTGCAAATATAAACAAGTGCGCCAGTACTGAAAACCTACAAAGACATGGCTGTCCCCTTAAGCTATAGGTCGGGCAACAAGATCAGATCTACCTGAGTTTTAGCTATTTTAGAAAGAAGAATGGGCAAAGACTTCAATCTCTAGATGTGTAAAGTGCACTTGAAATTCCAATATCATTAGTTTATAAAGTATTGACTCAGAGAGGCTGAATACAAATGCACACTACAGTTTTCTGATATTTTTGGTGAACTAATTTGGAAACCACTTTTCCTTTCCCTTCTACTTCACAACTATGCAGTATCAATATAAAACCACACAAGAACCATTGCAGTCTGTGGCAGCAACATGGCAAAATGAGCAGAAGTTTGAGCATGAATAGTTTTGGAAGATACCATAACTGCCAACTTTGCCCAATCCTACCTAAAGTCCATTCTCTTTATTAAAACTGGTTTATTTATACGCATTCAGAATGATCTTGACATAAAGAGCATCCTCAGACTGGTTGTTTTTAAAATGACTTATACGTATCTTGTCCACATGCTGAAAACTGGCAGTGATATTTATATGAAAGCTAGATTTTGAACCATTTGTTAACCAGATGTACTGGTACTATGAACCCAGAACTGCTCAGAGGGTTGGGAGTGAGCACATACTACATTTTAGAAAAGAATAAAATAAAAGTCTTTACTGAGCCCTACAATTGATCAGGTACGTCAATCGAAACTGCTGTTAAACCACCGCAACAAGATTGAAGACAGTCAAGTTAAAAAGCTTGACTGGTTTTTTTGCTTAAAAGATTTGCTCAGTTTTACAACTTCAAAGTCTTTTTCTGTTACCTGGCAGCAACAATTTCATCAGCTGCACTCTTCATCAGACCCATCAGAATCAAACAGAAGTGCATGTAATGCAGCGGCAATGTCAAGCTATTAACCTACAACTTAAAACAATGTATAAGTTTGCATACATTGGCATAGCTTTATGACTATTAAATGCTTTCATATCAAATTTTAAGAAGCATTACTAATAATGTCACATCTACTAATCAAACAGCTCATAAAGATTAAATTATTGAAGATATAATTCATAAACCTTATCCAAAAGGGTTGCTACCGTTCTATGAAAATCATTTCCAGCTTCTGTAATTAGCCAAGGAACACATAAGAAGTCATAGCGAGAAAAGCCAGCAGGGGTTGGAGGTGGGGAAGATGGAGGGAGGCTGGTCACAGCCAGGGACAGCTGCTCAACAGAGAGGGAAGGATCTTAAAAATCAGTGATAATTAGTCTGGAAAAAGTGGTGGAATTCAAAACATGATGATTGTTATTTTTGTTCAATTAAGATCACATTTCCCAGTAGAAAATTTGCCAAACGGATACAAGTACATTTAGGTAACAGTGGAAGCTTAACAACAATAATTGTGCTCACAGCTTTATAGTCTTCTTCAAATTAAAGGTTACCGCTGTCATACAAACACACAGAGTGCACAGAGGGAGAGAAACAGAGTGCGAGAAATAATTAGCCTCAAATAAAGTGGTACCTGAACAGTGGCACACATTTTAAAAAGATTAACAGATTAAAACCAATCACTAAGGCGAAGACAGGTAAATGTGTGCTGATCTGCTAAGCCTACTATATATATTAAGGCGCTAATTAGTCTAGAACTAGTGAGGTTTGAAAAGGCTGTCGGTAACAATATTATTCCCAGATTATAAAGTATCAAAAGAAAGCTTTAGTCTTTGACACTGTAAGCTGACTTTGAAGAACATTAAAAGCTGCATTAATTTAAGAGTTCTGTCTGTATGTAATAAGGAAGTTTTCAGTCTATTAAATTTATAGCAAAAAATGTTGCTTGGAGGGCTTTAGAATTAAATCATAGATCATCAATGACTTGAAAGGCAACAAAAATTTATTTAAAACACCAGGCTGAGTAAAATGGCATATGAAGAAGCTTCATAAATAATGTCTGAGCAATAATTTCAAGTGAATTAATATTGTATTGTCAAGTATAAAAAACAGCACATAAAAGAGAACAGTGAGCTGGCGCATGTGTATACATGTATATACTAATAAAAAGATACTAGCCTGCTAAGGAATATTTTAAAATACTAAGCTTGGGAAATTGTCTGATAATTTACGTTCTTGATACATGCAACAATATTTAGTCAGAATAAAGTGCAGCTGAGCAAGAACCTCAATGGAACAGCAGAGGCAAAACGACTGAGGCTCCGTTCACAGGTGTTGATGCTCAGTTCTGATTATTTTGACAAAAATCTGATTTTTTTTTATTGCATTGTGACTCTTTTTGAACACATTTAGAAAAACTCTCAGCCCTGTGAAAGTTAAAATAAACCAAACATTTTCAGACAATGATTTGGTCAGGGGATAAAGGTGTCAGACATACTTAAGCTTACACTTATTACTCCACTGCATATTGTAAAGTATAGTAATAATTACTATCATGACAAATAAATCTCCATTTGTAGGGCATTCCCTCTCCGTATGTTTTTCCTGTTATACACAATGCAATTCTCTTTTCTCTCTCCATTATTCAGCAGTTTTTTTTTTTCCATTAGATGTTGGTAAAATGCTTCACCAATGACTTGATCGATAAAGATTTTAAAAAATAGTCGGGGTGATTTTTTGCTGCTTTGGTTATTGCTTTTTGCCATAATGACTACAAAACTTAATGAAATCTGCACAAAAGAAATCTTAAACTTTTTTTGCTGATAGTTGCAGAATTTGGTCAACGTATACATTCAAACGTAGCAAGAGTGAGCATTGCATGAGAAAGATATCATGCATAGAAACGACTTCAGGTTCAGTAGAGACAAATGAGCACTGTCAGCATGTCTGGCTGGAAAATTATTGAAACTGTCTCGAACTTACACATTTAAGAAATTGCTTAGATTTGCAAACTTGTGAGATGGCCCTCGTTATCATCACGTTCACTATCCATGCTGAATGCATTTAAAAACATTATCTGCATGCCATAACATTTTGACTAAAATGGCCCTCGGGTTGACAGAAGAAGGTAGCAAGATACTTCTTCATTCCCAAGAGTGGCGTAGAGCCATTCAAGCAGAACTATGACTATCTGCTCATGATGGAGCTTTTCCTGTGATTTACAGTTGTTTGTGGTCATCCATCATGCAGCAAGCTGTAGCGTAGACTGGAACTGCATCTATCCAGACAAACTGAACAAACTCGTTCATCACTTTAGTAAGGGAGGATGCTTTATGCCTCCAGTGAAGGTCAACTCCAGGCTCTCTGTTTAAAATAAAGCTCAATGCTACTTTGACAACACCAGACACACAGGTATCATGAGCTATTTCAGGAGGTTGGGAAAGAAAATGGACTACACTAATGTAGGGATAGAATAATGATAATTACCTAGCCAGGTTCTACATTACCATCAGTTATAATGACTACATGTCCACACATTTGACAGCTTCTTGGGACAGAAAGAGGAAGACAAGATAAAGGAGCAGACTAGCCTTTTATAGCCAGAAAACCCTAAAACATAAAATAACCAGAACTAACTTTTCCATTGTTTTTGAGAGGTGCAAGTAATTTTAACACAATAGGTCTTCAAGTTTTGCCCTCAAAACCAAATCCATTTTTAGTGATGGCAAAATGTATTTATTTATTTATTTACAAAAATACCTTTCAGGCAGGAATATGTCAAATGAATTATAAAAAAATAATCAAGAAGTATTTTTTGTCTTCAAAGACCATTTATGAAGAACGAAGATGAGCTCTGTCTAAGTAATTCTTATCTTTCTGATTCTAAACCAATTAAAAGAGTGTTTCACTAATGCCTCTGTCGGAATGCATATAAATATTTTAACTTCTATAACACTCACCAAATGTGTACTGTAGACTAAGAGGACATCTTAGGGCAGTCAGCAAATAGGGAATCGAACGAGCGACAGCTGTGTTTCAATGTAGTGACTTCTTTGCTACTTTGTGCCCTTGTCTATTTTTTGGGCTTGCTTTCTTTCTGAATGGTTTTGACTGAGACTAACCCAATCCCTCTTTCAGTGTAATTTTCTTCTATTTTACATATCTATTTTTTTGCATATATTTTGATTTTGGACATTGAAATGAACAAAAGTATTGTGAGCTACAGACCACAATGTAATTGAAAAGGAAAGGCTGTGAAAAAAAAAAAGTAATACATGCCCTTTAATACTTCTGCTTTCACACCTTTCATCTCTCCACCACCACCACTCCAAAGTGCTTAGGGTGATGTCAATCCCCATTTCAATAAGGCAACAGCTCCACACACAAAAGAGGATCAGACCACAAGCAAATGAAGATGGACTGAAGTCAATATTTATCTGCATATTTAAAATGGAATTTGCTTTTCTTCTCCCTTATAGGTAAAGGCTCTTTATCAGAACAAACTACATGCCGATAACACAGGAACGGTTTTATGGGTAAACTGTTTTACAGGCATGTAGTTAAATTTAATGTAGATCATGTATGTCCAATAAATAGTAGATAAATAGGGTGGGGGCATATCATGATGAGAAACATTTCGAAAATGTTGAACAAACCTAAATTACAACAGAAACAACCCTGTAGGTATTCTGGCAGGAAGCAGATATCAGGTTTGCTCATGGTTTGCCCATCTCAGAGTTATTAACATGTACACTAAAGCTTACACAGCAATGTTTCTCTGACACTTTTGTCACCTACTAAAATTAAGGCTGCAGGTGCATCAAGCAAAGCAGAAGCAGGAACTCAGTCAAAACAATGTAAGCTCTATCTTTTAAAGACACATTTGTTGCCTAAGGTTTCATTGAGAAATTTGTAAAGCCATCGAGGGAGTGTTTTCAGAGAAACATTCAGCAGCAGTCAAAGTGAAAATGTCTTCTGCCTCAGTGTTTAGATGCATGAAATTCTGAATGTGGTTCTTAACAAAAAGTGTCCTAAAGTCTTTGTGGATTTTTGCAACAAATGTTCCTGGCAAGCAAACCAGAAGAAAAACTTGCCCCAGAATTTTCTTTGTGTCACATGGTGCAGAATTCAGTGTTAGTGCGTCAGCCTTTTCTTATTCTGTAAATTTGCTCTTAGTGTTAGGTTTTATTATGTTTTTATATTTTTATTTTTGTAAGGCTGGGTGCTTCGATTTGTCTGATACCTAAATTTTCCTGCTGAGTGACAGTAAAGGTCCTTGTCTTTTCTATCTGCTATACAGTGCAGCAGATACTGTACAGCAAGGATTTTTTTATTCCTTATGACAAGGGGAAAAAAACAGATAACAGTAAGGGTGAATGACCTGGTTGAATAAGTAGGCACACAAATTAATACTTATAATAATTTTACCATTCAGCTATCATTGCCAAGAGTATTTCGGCATGTCACATATTGAATTGATATTTACACAGTCTAACTTTTCTAAGTTTTCTGAATCTTTTTGACTGAGACTACCTACTAAGCCAAAAAAAAACAAAAAAAAAAACAGAACTCTGGGTGGACCGTTCCAAAATGTTAATTTTCCTCTCACTTAGTCATCCAGCTGTTGATCTGGATCTTAGCGTGGTCTCATGATGAAGCTTCGTCTCCAGTGTTCCGGAATCTTTTCATCAATTTTGAAGAAATTTACAATGTTCACAAATTTCCTGCTACTATTACAAATGTTAGCATAACAACTCAAACTTTTTATCCCTGCATTTTAAAACTGTTTTCAGTTAAACCAAATTATAAATATGTTCAGCTAATAAATCAGCTAGTGAGGTTCTACTGTTGGCGCTTGGATTGAGAAGGTAAGAAGTAAAATGACTTTCATTTAGTTTAAAAACCTGGCCAGATGATTTTCTGAATTTATCTTGAATTTGCAGAGCCCCAAAAGAGTCTACATATTTTTACCGTTATAGAACATAAAGATGATCATTCTCCAACTGAGACTTGTTGACCCTAACATGCAACTTGTTGCTGCAGCTTTCAGATTTGTTATGGTGGAGTATTTTATGTTATGCATAGAAAAATGCCATAATTTCCAGCTTGAGTTCTTTTTCAAGACAAGACTACCTCTTACTTTTTTCTGTTTTTTAACTAAAGAAAATAAAATCCAGTACTTTTGCAAACATATACTGACCTGACAGACAAACTTCTAACAAGACTCAACTGGCTGCTGGAGAAGAACAGCTTTCACAGGAAAAGGTAAACACCTTCTGAAATGATGACAAAACATCTGTGCCAGCTGCTTGTATTCATTACCTGAGAACAGCTTTGCTTTATCTCAACTTTAATAAAGCTGGTGTCTCTAAGTTGTCTGGCGCTGTCAGTGTGGCAATTTTGTTTGAATCCTCAAATAGAACAAAGGATTATTGTCTTAAGAAACTCCCAAGTGAGAAATGATGTATTTATAGGACAAAGCCAAAAATGCCAGTCCAACCTAATTTGATTGAGTGAGTCATCTCTAATCCAGGGATGATGTGTGCTTATGTAAACTGATTAGTGCTGGCTTTTGAGCAATACAAGCCAATAGAAATGATACAGTATCTCAACACTGACAAAATACAACACAATATAACTTATAAAAAAAACACACAGGTGTATGGAAGGACACATGCAATCTTTTCATAATAATCAAAGGCATTCAAGTTACCCCTTTTAGGTTATACTGCACTTAAGATCAAGTTGAAAGCAAATTACTTTGTGCAACAACAGATGAGGAAAAATAATATTTGTCAAACATTTTACTCATTTAATTTGCAGTCCAATCTAATTTCTTTTGGTAGAGTATTAAAATAAATTTAAAGCAGACTCTGTGATTCACATGTGGTCCACAGTCTGCACACACTGTCAAATGGATTTTTCCTTCCTCCTACCATTCGCACTACTGCTTCCTGCAACCCACATGCTGTGCAAATTTGACCATAGCAACATATTAGACATTCCAGGTTCAGGATTTGAGTGTATTTGTGCCGGTGAGTGGGTGCATATGGGTTTGAGCCTCAGTTTTCTGTAGGTACACTTAATTTAAAGCATGACAAGTAATTATTTCCACACCAGCGAAGCATGATGATGGAAAATTTCACTTCCTGTACCTCAAAAGAACCACTGTTAAATATCAATACCAGTTTGCAAACCGGGTCTGGATGGGTTTTAAACACATATAAAAGAAAGAGCATGTAAGGCATTCACACAATGCTTGAGCTACCTTTTAATTTTGGCTTAGGGTTTGGTCTAGACAATCATGATCTTAAAAATACATTTGACTTTGCAATTTGAATATTTTCTCAGGCAGCTGTAGTCCCTAACCCCCACAAATACAGTAAACTTATAATCTAAACTGTTAGGTTAAGAGACAAATACTTTTTTTTGACCTAGCAGTAGGTTTGCTTGAGCAGCTTTTCCCCCCCAGCAATAACAAGAACACTCTTTTGAAAGTGGACTGACCAATCATCTGTAAGAGACTGCCGAACTGTCCACCTATCACCCGATGTCCTCTGACGATAGGCACCAGACCCGTCAGGGGGGGCTATCCACTGGATGGGTGGATCTGAAAATTCAGCTGTGAAAATCAATAAATGAATGAAAAAAAGAAGAAACCCTTAAGTGGGCAAATACATTTTCACAGCACAGTACATGTGAGGCCGATGTGCATTAGGCACCATCACCAAGAAAATACGGGTTGCGACATGAGCAAACTGCTGCACCCAACTGGGTGTTTAATGTGCTTGAAGTTAAAAGAAAAATTTATGCATTGTTTTAGGGTACTTGTAGCCTGATATATATCCTTATGTGAGCTAAAGTTGCTGCAGAGTGTCAATAAAAATACTGAATTACTCAACAGGAACACAAGTTTTTATGAGTCAAACAAAACAGAGCAAAATCAAACTATTAACACCCATTGGGTTTTGTTCATGAGTCTGTTATGACAGAAGAGCTGCAGCTGCCAAGCTGCTCATTGTTATGTATTTCATATCTTGTGACAACTTTCATCAAAGCACTCAAGCTCTTAATGTATTCACTTCTGAGATTGCCTCCCCTGTTATATCAGCCCTGCTCTTCTTCCTCCGCCGGAATCTTATCCTACAATCACACACAACTGCAAATGAACTCCACACTAACAACTTTCTTCGCCTTCTAACCTCACTTTGAAGCATACTGTCAAATCATTTTAGGGTTGTTGTTTTTTGTTCAGCGAGCCAGCAACAAATAAGGACAATAGAGGAAGTCCAAAGTGTGATGAGGAATTCTTTCAGATATTATAATCAGAAAAATAACTTTAAATTGTTAATTTCGTTGGATAAATCTCCAAGTTGACTGGATTTCAGTTCCTAATGTTGATATCTGTAGGAAACTCCCACTGAAATGATTATCTATACATGTCATGCACAATTTGCAGCAGGTGGGTGGCCAGGGGTGTGTGAAGAATTAACAGTGCTGCCATCAAAAGGCCTGACAATAAAAGACAGTTGAGGAGAGGGACAGGAAGAAAGACAATCAAAGGTGGGCGAGGGAGAGAGAGGTATGAAGAATAGAGGAAAACGCCCATTAGTATGCAACCCAGAAAATACGCATGCTCGCACATATGCAAAGATGATTGCTTAGAAGCAAGTGAATTAAAAAGTTTCAAAAGAATGTTTAGAAACAGTTTTCGTCTTGATTTGTGACAACGGTTTTACCAGCAAGTTTTATCTACAGCATCGACTGTGGTGAATAAACATCTAGCACTTTCAATAGTGAACAAATGCCACAAAGGGCAGTCTGCAATGATTACAGAACAGATTGTAAAACATATCAAATAGATCAGCATCACTACCAAACCTAATGTTCCTTTTGTTTGGATTCTTTGTTGTGTTTCCTCAACCTTAGTATTTATTATTTCTGAAATTCCCACAATTCCCATGAAATATTGTTGCATCACAACTGAATATGATCCAAAGTGGTACAGAGTCCATCCATAATACATTAGATAGAACACCTTGCTACAATGTCAACAAGACTGTTATGTGTAAAATAATAATCACATTTATTATCAGAAATCTAAATCACACTTCCTCACACTTCATGTTTAAAGGTGATGCTTGATAAGGTCAAAAGGTCTGAAACTAGTGATGAGCAAACCTTTCAAAGCTGCAGTAGTTTATCTACATTAACTTTTACATAATCTATTTTCCACGTGAATTAATGAAATTATATTGTTTTAAAGTAAGCACAAAATCTTTGATTAAAACTACTTTCTCTGCACATATTCACTATAAGACCAGTAAGGGAATTTAGGAATTAAACAATATTTATAAAACTGTAGTTGGGACATCAGAAAACATCATGTTGGTAGTATCCCACATTTCATCTGACCCCTGTGACCTCTCACACAAGTGGTGAGTCCATGGGAAGTTTCCCACGTTTCCTCTTTGAGCTGTGCCTGGCCGGCCTCCATGTGATAAAGCCCAGCTGCAAGGCGCTCACCAGTGTGCCTCAAGGGCCTGTGGAGAGGGACGCCCGGTCCATCAGTTTAGGCTGCTGCTTCCACAACCCAACCCCAAATTAAGCGGGCAGGCAGGTGGATGATATGGGCAGATTACTAATCTGGATAGTTCCAAGCTATCGGAACGCTATGTTCCATATTACTGCAAATAGAGTCTGCTTATTGAGGGAGGTGTTGGAGGGTTAAAAAAAAACATGCAAATTTCAGGATGATTCAAAGAGAGAAACAAAATTTCCAGAGAATGATAATAAAAAAGTACAAGCTGAGGTGCTTGGATTGAGAACCTGGATGTTATTCTTCTATTTCATGAATGAAAGTCAGAGAACTGAGGCCTGCAACAGCTGCTACATAGACAAATTGTATCCTTGACAACTCACGGCAGGCATTACCTGCAAAGGTAGGGGAGCGCAAGAATATGAAACAGTGCAATACACTTACTGAATCACTTGGGGAAATTAACTTTGGGCTCAGAGAAACCAATGGTTAAGCTGTCAAAGCAAACATACACGCTGTAAACCAGATCCACCAGTAAAGTAGATGTGAGCAACACTGGCTGTTGCTGAAAAATTGAAATGAAAATGCACCTTCATGATTCAGAAATAATGAGCCTGGGGGTTATTCTGCATAGGAATAAACAAGGGCAAACAATGATGCCCAGGTATGTTTGGCCTCAACAAACGAAGGACACAGCACACCCAGGACAATCATTATGTTGAAGGAAAATGGGGAAATAGATGAGCTCATCAAGTTGTTTTCAACAATAAATGCAAAGTTGAGATATTTAGACAGTATAATGTATTTCACATATTTACTAATTTTATCTTTGAATGCCTTTATAGTTGGAGAAGCACTTGTATCCTATTTCTAATTTGTAATGTACAAAACAATGTAAAATTCAGATTTATTTGCGCCACATTGCATAGAAAATAAGCCAGAGGGATCGGATTTATGTCAGATATTGATTTAGATAACATATTACATCATAGAAATTATGCCAAAAAGAGTTGTGAGACTTTAAAATATGGAAGGTTAGATTATAACATTGGTGGGTGGATGGCATGATAAAAAGGACAAAGAATAAAACTTGTTAGAGGCTGTGAAAGACTTGAGACTGGGTGAATGTTCAGTTTCCAGCAAAACCATGACTGAAAGCATACGACAAGAGCTACTTTAGCAAAGGATAAGGGGTAGAAATGTCTCTTCAGATGTGTAAAGCTGACAGAAAATGTCCCTGAAAGACACAAAGCTGTACAACACAGCTGTAGTTGCAGTGAAAGCTGATTCTATTAAATTTTGATTTATTATGGGCAAATGTACACCACAAAATATTTATATGTAAAAAAAAAATGAAAATACTAAAAAGGCCCATTAATCCTTCATGCTGTTCTATCAGATGTAATCTTAAAAAAATAAGTACATAAAAGCTTGTGAACGTAACATGACAAAATTTGAACAGGGCTGCAAATACTTATGCAGAACACGGCTTTTGCATGATGAGATCAAATAGGACCTGAACAAACGTGTCCACCTTGCCAACTTTGTCAAACAAGCACAAGCTTTAAAGAAATATGAGAAACATTAATTTCCACTGGGTTAAGGAGAAGTCAGACTGTCAACAGAACAACCAAAATCTTGAGCAAGAAAAAAATCTAAATCAAGGTTGCCTATGTCCAGTCCTCAAGACCTAGAATCCTACAACCTTTAGATGAATTAGCAGTTGCAGGATGGTAGCTCTCGAGAATTAGACTTGGGCAACCTTAATGTAAATTTTTATGGAAGCTGCAAGTGTTTGATGGATTAAATTCCAACAGTAGGGGCTAAGTTTTTAGCAATGCACATCTCTCTATAAAGCTTTGAATTCTAAAAATAGTGTTCCAGATTTCAGAGGTGATCGAGCAGCTCATATGACATTCAAGTGATATTCAGCAGAGATGTGCTCACTCCTCATCCCTGCAGCGACTGAAAGGTGCCAACCCTATACAAAAGGAGTAAGGCAATCCACTGTTCACACCAGCATGATAATGTCCAACAATTTACCATGAAGCAAATACTTTTAAGTGTAATGACATTTCCACTGCATGACATTTATATCAATGAAGCCTTGCTATCATGGGAAAATGCTGTTGCAGATTAAATCCTTGTAAATTCTGTGTAATGGGAAATGGAAACCAGAGGCAATCAGGTAATCCAAAAAGGCATGTGGACCTCCAGGGCACCCATAAAACTCTTGTTGTAGGACATGTGGGAGTTGAATGGAGCCAGACAGTCTTAAGAGCACTTTTTTAACTTTACAGAGGAGATTATAATGTTGTCTCTCATAGGAAAACTAGAGGTGACTCTAATCCATGCAAAACAGGAATTGTGACACTTCTACTATGCTAAAATGTGCACCTTTACAGGGAAATTCATGCATAAAATTCAAATATGCAGCCTAATAATACCCTTCACAGAAAGGAAGAATAATGTCACCAATATTAATCAGCCACCAGCAGGGAGAGACAGAGAATGAGGAAGGATAAGGGAGTCAAAAGGGGGGAGATGGGAAACAGAAGGACAAGGTAAGCCCATATGTGCAGGCGCGATGGTTATTTCACACTCTAATTTCTATTCTCTCTGATCAAACACCACAGATCCAGGTACTCTGTCAAACATCTGTCAGGCAGCTGACAGCCTGATTATCACCATGAATTTGCATCAAACAGAAACACTGTCATTATATTCGCCACACCACACTTAAACCTGCAGCCTATTAGGTGTTGTGAAATTAACCAGTGAGAATGATTCCCATGAGAATCCAGTGAGGGCTATTGTTGCTAAAAACAATCTTTCTGTCATGATGGTTTTGTGTTGATGGGATCCAAACACAGACAAAGACAGGCAGGAGATTTTGATGAAAAAAAATCTTAAAACAAAAGCTTACAAAAATTCAAGAAAACACAGGTAGTGAAAGCAGGGACAAACACAAACCAGAATGCATAATGTTACAAGAGGATCCAGCAAGGAGTGAATGAAGGCGAGGTACTTAAATGCTGAATGCTGGGACAATGGACTGATGCATTCCAATCTGAAAAACAGGGAAAGATGAGTCAAAACCAGAAAATTATCGGCTGATAGCGTTAACATCCAACTTATGTAAAGTAATGGAGAGAATGATAAATGAAAGATTAATATATTATATGGAAAATAAGGGACTTATGTCATCTTATCAGAGTGTTTTCAGGAGAGGGAGAGGTACAATGTATCCAGTTTTATGTTTAGAACATTAAATTAGAAAGGCTCAAGTGAATAAAGCGAGTGTTGTGGCAGTATTTGTTGATATTGAGGGAGCATATGATATGATGTGGAGGGAAGGGTTATTCATCAAAATTAGAAGAATGGGTACAAATGGTCATATGTTTAGATGGATTAAAATTTTTCTAGAAGAAAGACAAATACAAGTGAGGATAGGGAAGGATTATTCGGAGACTTTGACTATAGAAAATGGGACACCACAGGGAAGTATAGTAAGTCTGTTGTTATTTTCAGTGGTAGTTAACAATACGTTTAAAGAAGCAGAGGGTAAAATGGGATTTTCACTTTTTGCTGATGATGGAGTAATGTGGAAAAGAGGAAGAAATGTAGACTTTATAGTAAAGAAGCTTCAGGGAGAAATTTCAGTTGTAGAAAAATGGTCATATAAATTGGGTTTTAAACTTTCTGTAGAGAAAACTAAAATAATGTTTTTTACAAGGAAAAGAGTTGATGAAAAACTTAACTTAAAATTATATGGTCAGGATTTGGAAAGAGTTAAACTATTTAAATTTTTTGGGATGTGGTTTGATGAAAGAATGACATGGGGTGTACACATTAAGAAATTAATCGATAAATGTAGGAAAGTATTAAATATAATGAGGTGTTTAGTTGGAACAGAGTGGGGAGCTGATAGAAATTCATTAAAAGCAAGTTATACTGGGTTAATTAGGTCAGTCTTGGACTATGGACGTATAGTTTATAATTCAGCAGCAGATACAAACCTCCATAAGTTAAATATTATCCAACATCAGGCTTGATGTTGGATAATAAGAATTTAAGAATATGTACTGGCTTTAAGAATATGTACTGGCTCTTTTAAAACATCTTCAACAGCAGCATTACAAGTTGAAATGGGAGAAATGCCTCTTAAAGTTAGAAGGGATCAATTATCTTTAAATTGCTGGTCAAATTTACAGGGACAAAGAAATGATCATCCAACAATAGAGGTGCTTAAACCTGGCTGGGAAAAGGAAAAGAAACAATTAAAGAGCTTTGGATGGATAATAAACTCTAAAGTTAAATCAGTTAGATATATGTAAGACAGTTCCATTGCCTGCAGTACCACTTTGAATACTTTCTGATGCTGAAGTTGATTTTTCATTATTAGAAAAGAAGAACAAAGATAAATTTCACATTATGAATAAATATATAGTACAAGAATACTTAAATACATATTATAACTTTATACAAACATATACATCAAAAAATACAGCTAATAGGGTAGGGATAGCATTTATTGTGCCACAGTTTTAAATTAAGGAAGGGAGAAGGATTAGCGATGGAGTCTCTGTGTATACAGGAGAAATGCTTGCTTTGCTTTTAGCAGTTCACTGGGTGGAAGAGGTAAGACCATTAAAATCAATCATTTGCTCAGATTCTAGTTCTTCATTAGTCAGTTTGCAAAATAATCAGTCAGACAGTAGACCAGATATGTTAACTGAAATACAACAAACACTTTCCAGAATCAATATGATGGGGCTAACAGTGAATTTGGTATGGGTTCCAGCACATCACGGGATGAAGGAGAATGAAATGGCAGACAAGATGGCTAAGGAGAGTACCAATCAGGTAAGGACAGATATTAATGTTAGTTTTAGTATAACAGAAATAAAGGGTATAATTAAACAAAAAAACAAAAGAGAGGTGGCAAGTTATGGGTAGAAGAAAAGAAAGGAAGGTGGTTTCATAAAACCCAAAAGAGAATTGGACAGATGAGCACTTCTAAATTATTTTGTTAACAAAAGCGTGTTGTATGGATTCTGAAGGCCCTGGGCAGATTAGACTTCCATCTGATTGGATGAAACATCAATACTCCACACAGACATGTATGGGAAGTGGCATGACCAAAAGAAAGGTTATAAAAAAAAAAGAAAGAGTGTAGACTATAGGAAGTAAATTACTAACGTTTAATTGGACAAACATTATAATGTAGGTTGTAGTTATATGTTAGTGTTTCCTGACCCTGTAGAGAATGCCTTGCAGACTCTGACGGCTTGCCATTGATATACATTTTGTATCTTCACAAAAGAAAGCAGAGAGAGAGATCATTTCAAACCCTCATGCAAGCTAGACATTAATTGAAGTCTGGACTTTTACAACAGTTTTGAGCAATTTTTTGTTGAGCTAAGATAACAGACTTCTACAAGATACAAAGTTTCTCAGTTACAGCAGCTAACTATGGCAGATAATCCCCATGCTGACCTACTTGCTTCTGTACTCAAAAACAGTGAGAACACCCCTGAGGATTAGTTCAATGCAGCATGAAAAAAGCTCTGGAGAAAGCTTAAAATTATAAAAAAAATTTCACAGCTTTTGTCTGAGATTTTGACTCCCATCTGTAACAGTTTGGAGATTATACAACTTAATTACAGTGCAAGAGATGTCCTAATAACTGTCAGTTTTACTGCTCTGTGAAACTTCAAAGGCCAAGTCACAGAAGAATCCTGAGTCTATCACTTTCTTAAAGAAACTTGTTTTGAATAAAACCAAAAGAATTATATAAAAAACTTAGAAACATGACTTAAAAAATAAATAAATAAAGAATGAGAAGAAAAACTAGACAGTCGGGGATGAACTGCTACAAAAGTCTTGGAGTAAAGTCCAAATTGGGCAGCTCGGACAGGCACAGGCCATGATTCTTCTGAAATAGCATTTCAGAAGAATCTAAGGCTCTCCTACCATTGTAATTATATCCCTGTTATATTGCTGCAGAGCTTTGCTGTCAATATCTCCATTCAAACATAGACCGTATTTGCACAAAGTTTGTTTAGAGACAAGGAATGTGCTGCCTGCTTGCTTGCAGTGATAAAATATTGAATTAGTTGTTTTTTTTTTTGCCTTTGATCAATCTGTGGGTTAATATCCATTTGCTTTTGGTTGACACAATTCAGCCGACCATGCAATGTGAAAGTTTTCATTTCCCGTCAGCTGCTTCAAATTTAATTACATTCTACAAACATTAGTGTGCTTTGTTGGGGTTTTAGGTGAAAATTAGCACGTCATTGTTGACTGGAAGGAAATGTATGCGCCGTTTTCCAACATTTTATGCAAGTAAAAACCTGCAAAGAATAAAATGCATTTCATGCTCATCCTCCCTGGTTCAATACGTTTCAGAATAACCCTTCTCCATTTACAGCTGCAAGTCTAATTGGGTTTATATTTACCAGCTTTGAACATAAGAAACTGAAACCCTTACCAATATTTCTTTGCAAAATAGCTTAAGCTCAGTCAGATTCCACCCAAGTTTATCTTTAACTCACCAGTTAGAGTAGCCTCTAACTGGTGAGAGGTTACAACCAGTTTTTAGCCTTTCAACACAAGAAAGGCATCCTGACAACATGATTCTGCCACCACCATATGTCAACTTGGGAATAGGTGATGTTTAGAGTTAGTTTTCCACATTATATCACCTTTTCATGCAGTCTCTGACCAAAACACCGTCCTCTATGTATTTGTTGTGTCCCTTAACTAGATAAAAATGCAAACCAGCCTTTTCTGATTTTTATATGTAAAAAGAAACTAAAACCATGTGTCCTTTTCCATCAACGTCACAGTTTTGCACTGCTTTGTCATGGTATATCACATAAAGTGCCAGTTAAATAAACTGAAGTTTGAGGTTGTAATATGACAAAATGTCATATTACAAAAAGAAGATCTCCATTTGAAGCATGCAGCATGGGCCAGAACATGTTGAGCAGGAAAGTGGGTGACTAAGAACTAGTGGCAACATCCCTTCTTTGGCATTTAGAGCTCTAATTTGTGTCCATTTTTATGAGGTTTTAAGATTAAATGCCTTTTTTGCTCTATTTAGCCCTTTACAGCAGTCCTAAAATATGAGCTCACTTCGCTTTAAAAAGAGACCACCACCCCCCCACACACACACCCACACTCACCACTGTACTTCTACACAAACTGAGGACTTCGTATGGAGTTCCAATCATTTTAATAATTGCACTTATGCCTAACCTAAACATTGTCCCAGATCCTGACCTGTTCTAGTCTATTCCTAATCCTAAATCTAACTAAAAGAGTGCCATAGTACTGAAAAAACAAATGGCCTCCCTTGTCTATGGTTGTAAAGTGACAAATATTATGTCACTTTTTATGTTGATAAATATTATGGAAGTGGTCCTCTATGTACAGTATATGCAAGCACGCACACACACACACACACGCACACTACCAGACCAACACAGTTTTCTCTGCCTTTTTTATTCTTTATTGGCATTGCTCTGAGTGCCATTAAACACTGGAAAACTGATAAGAGGATATTTTGATTTTATAACTCTGCTGATAGGGGGCTTTTCTATCTTTTTAGAGTCTTATCTGCTTTCCTTTAGCGTTACCTCTTATCAGTGATTATTTTCCAGACATTTCAGAGATTAGCTCAGATTTAGTTTATAGCATTCTTCTCCTCTCCTGGAATTCGATCTGTTTATGCCATTATGTCCAGGACAATAAGATCACTTTGACAGGTCTAGAACAACAGGAATACATTTGGAGCACTCAGCCAATCAGTTTCTGGTTTCAAGTCACAAGTTTAGATACATGTAGGAAATGGCCAAGTTCTCCATGTTTAATGTCAAATGCTTCATCAATAGGCAAGGTTAATCTTTACACTAGAGAGCCTTTTACCCTGATTCAGTGGCTCAAATAAAAGAGATGTACTTTTAGCCTCCAATGACATCTCACTTTTTCCTCATAAATGATTGTGAATGATCCTCAAAACAAATTTCTACAAATCTGCTGACTTTTTAAATCTCCTTATATGCATGTTTTGCAAATATGCACAATGTCTGTGTGATTCTGCATGTTTAATGCGGTCTGATAACACAGTCGTTGGATATGGTATTATTAATGGGAATGTAAATATTAATAGGTCTGGAAACATTATCTAGGTAGCAGTAACAAACAGATCTTCTTGGAATTAAGAGGCAAATAATGACTCATGAAAGTTAAACAATTAAACACTACATTTATAAAACAACTGAACTCTGGGCATGTTTCTAGTATAATGAAATGCTTAAAGCCATTTTACATTACGAGTCATATTCAGAAACACTGATAGATCACTGAGCTCAGTGTCTTGCCTAAGGACACTTAAGAAGCTGGAATGAAATGCATAAATTCACGTTCATCAGACAACTTATCCTCCACACTGAGTCACAACCACTTCAAAAATAAAAATATTGAAAACAGAAAATGAAAAGCTTTAAAACATCGATATAAATATTTTGACACATAAAGAGTAAATAATAAAATGAAAAAAAATAAAGCATGAAGGCAACAAGAGAAATAAAAAAGATCAAACAAATGATAAATGTTCCATTTTCTCCACCATTCAAAAATAAAGAGAAAAACATTATTGACCTCAAAGAACTAAATGTTGCGACTACAACACTGCGAAATATTGACTGGAAGATCAAAACCTATTCAATTCAATTTACAAAATTTTTACTTTTGCCATACCTTTTGTCACTTGACAACCATAGACAAAGTCCGTGTTTTGGAGAGGAGGAGAATATGTGCCTGTCGAACACAAAGTGGCACACAATTGTCAAGTGGAAGAAGATGGTATACTGTTTTCAAAATGTTATATAAATAAACTCTGAAAAGCATTTTGCATTTGCATTAAGTTCCATTTCCCATTGATGCCCCTAAATATGATTCAGTACAACCAATGACCTTCAGAATTTTCCACTTTACTAAACAATGTGTGTAATGTGAGATACAGCTGTTCTGTTAAGGTTTTGAAGGTTTGCAAGAGAACATTAGACAAGACAGGAACACAGCAGAAAGGTCAGGGATAAAGTTATAGAGAAGCATAAAGCAGGGCTAAGTTGCAAAGCAATATGCCAAGGTTTGAACATGTCACAGAGCACCGTTCAATTCATCATCTGACAATAGAAAGAGAATTGCTTAACCTGCAAACCCTGCCAAGACATAACCGTCCATCTAAATGTGTATAACAGGCAAGGAAACATTGGTCAGAGCCAATAGCCACATAGTAACTGTAGAGAAGCTGCTGAGACCAAGAGCTCAAGATGGATGTGTTGACAGGACAACTATTAGTTGTGCACTGAACAAATCTGACCTTTATGGAGGAGTGACGAAACAATTAAATTTTTGAAAGAAATCTATTTAATGGTCCCTCTGCAGTTTACTACAAGCCATATGGGGACACAGCATGAATGGAGGCACTCTGGACAGATGAGGCCAGCATTATGTTTTTAGGCAAACATGCAAAAGGTTAAGTCGGATGGAAAACTAACACTGCAGATCACCCTGTAGTCAAAGCTCTAGATCCAACTGAGGATCTGAGGCAAGACTTGAAACTTATTTTTACAGGCTCACTCCATCTAATCTGTAGGGGCAGAAGTTTCAGCTCAATGTGCAAAACAAGCAGGTACATAACCTTAAAGACTGGCAGCTGTATTAGCAGCAAGAAGATGGTTCTACAGAGTATTTACTCAGGCACATACAACTGTGTTACTTTATATTGGTTTGCCACAAATCAAAATATGATATAAATTAAGTGCCAGGTTGTAATGTGACAAAATGTGGGAAAGCCAAAGCTCAAGTATTCACAAAGCACCGCAAATGCACATTTACCATCACACATTTATGTTCAAACTTTTTTCTCAGCTTCAGAAGATTTATACTTTGTCTTTTAGCAGAACAGCAGTCATTCACCATTAGTAAGTAAAAAGTAATAATTCTATAAATGGTCAGCAAAAAAATATACATAACTGGTAACAAAGTAAAATATACAACAAAAAAACATAAGAATCAAATTAACTGTTTGAACAGCCAAACAATGACCAAAAATACAAATTTTAATTCACAGTCTTGTACTTACAACTTCCAGAATTTTGCATTATATTGATAGCAAGTATAATCAAAACTGTAAGATAGCTACTTGCAACAAGTAGTGTAGAAGAGCATGCTGTTTCATGAGTATTTTAAGAGAGGGTGAGTTAAGTTATTCGTTCTGCTGGTCACTTCTGTGTAACTCACAGCCATATAAGGTGGTTCAATAAGCAGATCAGCTCCAAAACACTAAGAGATCCCTTTCCGCTGTCAGGCGACAAACATGAGCATTCCCCACCTTAAACATCAAGACACATGACTACATGAGGACTCATCATTATCAGTGGTGTTCAAGAAAGCAGGGACACAGAACTAGTGCAGCTGTCTAGGACTTCAGGTTTTAATAACAGGCTTCTAAAAGCAGACAGGATCTGCCACTTCTAATCTGGATCAATGCACAGACAACAAGACACTCTCCCACACACTGTCACTGACACTTCCTTGCTTCCAGATGCCACAGACAATCAAAATGACACAATCAGGTAACTGCTAAAGCACAGCCCAGGAAAGTTCACATAAAAAAGTCTGAAAGACATTTGGCACACAGACATGTTGAAGAACATTGTCTGTACGGCCTAAGGTTTTATATGAGTTCTTAGGATGAACTCCCCGTTTTTAAAGATGAAAAAAATTTTTTTTTCTTTTGAAAATTAGGAAAATAACTCTAAATGACAGGTTTCAAATAGTCAGAAGCCTGCTGAGTTTTAAGTGCAAATAAATGCTCATAATCTGAGTGAAAGTGAGGAAAACTCCTTCTCTGTGATGGGAGAGGCTTAAGACAGAAAGAAATATGATTAATATTTAAAGTGATTGGTGCAAAGAGTGGATCTAAAAGCTATTAAACCCTGGGGCATGCTTAGTTTTTCAGTCACAGCTACTAGGCTTTTTACTTCTTTTGCCCTCCACTTGTCCTACATAATATCCAGTCATGAAGAGATGTGAGGAGTGCGACAAAAATGAGTGTCAAAGCACATAAGTTTAAGAAGAAAAACTTTGAACGGCCTTCAGAAAGCATGAAGATCTACTGATCGAGAGCATTTTGAACAATTATATCAAAGTCTGAGGCCTATAGAAGCAAAGTATATAGAATTTGGGAGTGGAATAAAACATTTTTGAGCAGAACTGTATAAAAATGAGTGAAAATGTATCTGCATGACCTTGGGAGACACATGGAAAAACAAATGTGAATAAAAGCGGGATAAATGAATTAGCAAGTCCCAAAGTTTGGGACAGAGCAACATGCCGCTGCTTAATTATGCAATCTTGGCAGAAAGTAATCCAATAAAGAATGCAAATCATTGATTAGCACTAATCCTCTCGCTCTTCTCTGTCACGCACACCAGGGAACAATTAAATGCTAAGCTCCGCAGATAGAGCACCTGTGGAAAGATGAATGAGTGGAGTCCGTCGGATTAATAGCGCTGGTGAGGAAGAAAAGGCAGGTTGAGAAGCGAGCATGAGTGCAGAGTTACTAATAGTCTCTTCACGCTCTATAAGCCACTAAAGTGACCACTAGCCTGAAGTACATTCATTCTCAACCAATTAAGACAAATGGGTCGATGGCGGCCACTGGTACCTCTGTGTTCTGGTTCCTTAGAAAGAAAAACACTTACAACTATTTGTAGATAATCTTATCAGGGCAGATGTCTGAGAAGTGAACAAAGTTGATTTACTTTGCACACTGAGCTGAGCAGCAGAGCCACACCATTTAAGTGGATGAGTCTGGGAAACTATTAAAGGAACAAACCATTCAGCTTCAATCTCAGAAACTATTACCATGTGGTGCAGCATCTACTGATTTTCCCACAAAAAAACAGCACGGAGCTACATCATTACATACATGCTGGTGTCTGCACAACTTTACTTATTCTGAATTATATTTCTGATGGTATCATATCTCTGGTGATGCAGGATTTTTTTTTGTCAATAGTCTGTCTTAAAAATACTCAAATACATACTCACATTTTGCACATTTTTTAATGAAACTGCACAGTTACACATTCCTTTGGACAATATTTTTTTATAGGTAGACAGTATTTATGTTGGAATTTTGCCCTTATTGTACAGTATTTTTTATACATTCTGTTTTTATGTAATGCATATTTTTATGTAAATCTACATAGTTTGATTGCTTGTCACTTTGCAGCTGTTGCACAGAAATGTTAGGCCATTTCTATTCTATTCTATTAAATTTTTGCCTTTTCTGTTAAAAGCATTTTCAAACTAGACAGAAGCAAACAGAAACCAAATTGAGAACAGTTCCCCATTTTAATGTTCAAGAAAAATCTGCAATAAAATGAACATCAAAGAAAACAAAAACATTCTCAAAACTAGCAGTGGTATTTTCTGTCCACAGAGAGGCGTAGATGAATAATTTGTGCTATGATGCGTTATAGCACCAATAAAGTTAGTAGTCAGACTTTGTTGCCAATTACAAGCAAAATCAAGTTAGAGACTTAGAAATCTGAACTGAAACATAATTATCAAGCTGCCTCAAAGACAGTAAAGTAGAGTAGGCCAAAGCCAATCCAGACACTTTGAAAGCTGTGAAGTAGCACCTTTACTTTGGCAGCGAGTTAGAAGCCGTCATTTGGATGCTAACTTTAATGTTGTCACTATTCCAAAAAAAATGTATGCCAGAGAGACAGAGTTATAAGAACAATCGTGTCTGAAACTGTAGTACGATCAGTGCAACTGCCACAATTCCAGTTCAAACCAGAAGTAAAAAGCAAGAAAAAAAAAAATACACATCCCTGGAGTCAAACAAGAAAAGTTTTTTTAGGCAATTTCTTTCATTTGATATTCATTAGATTTTAATGTATTCCATTGGTGCGTGAGCTGCAGAATATAGCTTTCCCAAGGCACAAGAATGCTTAGACATAATTGAGATGTTAAATTCCAAGCAATAATCTAGACAGATTTAATCATCACCATCATCTGGTTTAGCTTCATTATCCACAGCAGCATGCAACAGGGCTTGAGGCTCATCAGAGTTGACCTCTGGTACCAACATGTAAGCTGAAAGTCTTTGCAGCTCTCACTCTGTCTGACCATCTTCTTCATTAGTTGTAGCTCTGTAAAGAACGGACGGTCTGTCCAAGTTGTTTCCCGCCTATCGGCCGACAGAAACTGGAGCTAGGCACCAGCTCCACAGCACACGACGATAAGTGGGTATAGATAATGTATGGATGGAATTTAGACATAATTCTTGGAGGGGAAATTTGACAGACTGAAAGAGAATCAATTTACTCATCCAACATATTGCTTACGAAAGCTTGCTGATTCTCTTAAACCTCCTTACTTACAGGCAATCAAGTGTCACCTGATGTGACATCAGTACACACCTACACAATGCAATAAAATGAGATATTCTTTGCATGCCATTTTGTGAAATGTATTTTGGTTAGTATTTTGAAATGAAATATACTGCTGGCTAAACCAATCAATTTATGAGTCCCCTTACTAGCGTAGTTGATGAGTTGCAGGGGTCTTGCACTTCTTGCCCTGGTTGTTCTGATGCTGGATTTTTCATAAATACTTTTTAATAATGCGCCATCAGAGATTTGGGTTACAGTTCTGACAACCAAACTACAAACTGTATTTTCTTTCAAATTTTCCTCCCTGATGTGTCGTAAGAGTTTCTTAAGAGTTCATCGTGTAAACATCAATAATTAGGGCTACAATTATGCTATATTCCATAATGTTGTTTTCTTGTTTCCCAACTCATTATTGTACCCAACAGCACAATGATGTAAATGAATCAGAAGCATGAGTGTAGAGTAGAACTTTGCTCTGTGTTTCTAGTTTTTGCTGTTCAGTTTTTCTAATTATCCTAGTATGCCGTTTTGGTGTAATCCTACAAATGTCCTTTTTATGGCCAAGACTCTGGTAAACTGATAATGTGAAGAAAAATCCAGATGAGCTCTCACAAGCACATCTGTCCTCACCCATTCTTTAGGTGTGCTGGAACCCCTTGTTTGATTTTATCTGTGATGCACCAATAACTTAACTATAAGTTTGCCAGTTCTTCCTTATTCCATTTTAATTTGTCTGGCAAATGATTTTTTTTATCACTGTTCATAAAATGCATGAAGAAAGTTATGCTCCCACTATGTGTAGATGCATGCACAGAAACACAAAGATCAGATTTTTATCCTACAGATATTCCTTTTCTACAGTAAAAAAAATATCCACATTCAGAGGTGGGACTGCTCTTCTATACAAGGGGTGGCCATAGGGTGTGCAAAGTTTTATCAGGGGATCTATAAACTCTTAAACAAAAAACATTTGCTCTTGGCATTCATCCTAATAGAACATGCAGGTCGGGCTTTGCAAATTGATCCCAAAGAAAACTACTCCTATTGCCGTTTTTAAAAGACTATCAAACATTTAGTAATAGTGAAACAGCCCATATTGCATGTTGCCTTGCACGTAAACAGAAATGAAAACCATAACTCACATCTTATAGTTAAATCATGCATCTTTGCACCAGTTGTAATGACTTACCGAGGGTGTCTATCAGCTTCCACAGGTGGCCAGTGCTACCCTGACCACACCTCTAGCTACGCCCCTGTCCACATCAGATCATAGGTCTATTCAAAAATAACCTTTTAATTGATGCACGTGATTTACTGAAATATGCAAAATATGAATATTATTGTGACGTCATGTCAGCAACATTAAAAAGAGGTTTTGTCTGAATCCCGTCAACAGAAATAGAATATAGACTAAATTGTTAAAAAAAAAAAAAAAAAAGGTTCTCACTCATCTGTTTTCATTCACATTTGCACTTGAGCAGCATCACATTTTTAGTGGATAAGGTTAAAGACGAAACCAGCCCACCTTTTGCAGCTGTAGCGGCTTCACCCTTGTGGGATAGTCTTCTACAAGACTGAATTTTTGACCATCCTCCCAGCAGAGAACAAGAAGGTCTTACAGTTCTCTGCACTAATTTTTCCCAAAGGCATTCTGTCGGGTTGCGGTTAGGACTCCGCACATGCCAGTCAAGCTTTTCCATACCAAACTTTCTCATCCATTTCTTTTTGGACCTTGCTTTGTCCACTGGCTCACTGTCATGCTGGAAAAGAAATGGCTCATCCCCAAACTGTTCCACAAAGTTGGAAGCATGTAATTCCTTAAAATGTCTCAGTTTGCTGAAGCATTAAGAATTCTTTTCACTAGAATTAAGGGGCTGAGATAAACTGAAAAACAGCTGCAGACCATCATTCCCTCTGCACCCAATTTCACCTTAGATGGTGTAAAGTAGCAGTGAAGAAAGTGCTGATCTCCTCACACCAAACAAATGCAGACAGAGAGACTTGATTCCCCTTCCACCCCACCACCCCCCAACAGAAAACGTCCTACAGTCCAGTGGTGGTAAACTTTAGACCAGTGTATCCAATAGCTGGCCTTGCATTTGAAAAAATAAAGGCATAGAAACTCATTCTATGAAGTTCTTCATGCACTCTTTAAAGGCATATGAAGTTTGGCTCTCCAGCCATCGACTCTGCACTGTTTACCACCTTGTAGAGATGTTGACTAAATGCTTTTTCTTGGATGTAATACCAAGTAACAGTTAACTGCGAAATTTCTCCACTGGATGTTTTAGTTATAGATGTCCATTTTTGGTTTCTCACTGCAAACAGATGTGTAATTGTACAACTGTATATCTTTGATTCAGAGTCAAAACGAGAAGCAGAACAAGTGGAGCCTTCAGCACAATGATCAACAATGCGGCACAATTTCTGAATGGCAAGTCAGCAACAAAAACACCAAAAAACCTGTACTTATTGCCAGAAAACAGCTGTCGGTATTTATTTAAGCGCTTGGACTGTTTCGAGAAACAGTAGGGACTCAATGGAAGTACAAAAACATGCAAAAAGGGAATTTTGCATAATAGGTCTCCTTTAATGTTTTACATTAAATCAAGTCAGTATATTTGCACCAACTGTTCTTAAACTTGATAGCTATGTCGGGGTGAGGCTGTTAATATGCTGGTAATCAAAACAATAAACAAAGCCAGACGGTAAAAAGTATTAGGTATTTGAAACATTTCCAGGTGGGTTAGTGTTTTCAGAAATGCAGATCCTAAAAATCAAGAGATTGGAGAAAAGAAGTTCACAGCTGCTCTGGCTAATTACTTCATTTTATTGAAGGCTTGAGAAAGGAAAAATAGGAATAGTTTCCCGCAAAACCAAACCAAACGTACTCCCTACTGTGTATGTGGCGTTCAAAACTTAATTATTACTAAAGTTAAAAAAAGAATAAACAATTTAAGAACTTATCTACAGCTAAACTAGTTAAGAACTGAACAGACAAGTAAAAAAAGACCTTTCAGGTTCTAGGAATAGGAAAGGCTAAAAGCATAAGGCTGTAATTCTGACAGTGTGAAAGGAGCTACAGTCTGGATCATCATCTTAACTTTTCTTATAAATCAAATGTAATGAAGAAAATTATTTGCTTCATAAATCCCAAATGAATCATTATTAAATCAGGACAGAGATTCACATTTTTTCCAGTTTGGACTCTCCCTTTTTATGACTTTCAATTTACAACAAAACTATTTTTCTGATATCATTTATATTCACAAACTGTCCCAAATTAAACTGAATGAAGTACTTAGATCTGCCAAAGTCTAGTAATTTATTATCAGACATTTTGTAAACCTCTTTAGTAATTAAACTGAGGAAATCTCAAGACCAAACAGCTCTCCTTTCAGATCACATTTATCAGATCTTCATTTCTAAATAAAACTGGTCTGTAAAAATATATCACCGCAGCATGATCAGATGGACCGTTTTTAGTGATTAGCCAAAAATTAATAAGCCAATGAATTGAGTAAACCAGATGAAATATAAAAGATGACCTAACAGTGTGTATCTTGTGCTAAAAAAAAAAAAGGAAAAAGAAAAGTTTTTAAGCCAACTTCAGTCCTGCTCTCAGACCCCAATTGTTGTGCTAAATGAAGGGAAAAAAAAAAAAAAAGATGTAAAACAGTTTTTGGTTATTAAGGTGCTCTGACACCATCTATTAGCAGCAGTAAGTATATACATATAAATGTGGTTCAGCACACTTAATCAACAAACTTATTTTAAAATGTATGCATTGACAGACAAAAACAAAAAAAAACAAACAAAAAAAAAAATAATCGCTCAGTAGTAACTTCTACCTGACCTATTATAACAAAATGAAAAAGGAAAAACATTGTCATGCAGATCATCATCCATACTTTACATACATACAAAATTACATTTCTGTTTTGCCTTTTAAACAATAGTTTCTGTAAACACTGTTTTAGATCCTTCGGGGGGGTTTAAAACGCTTATTTGCTACAATCTGCAGGTTTTTTTTGCCCTCCCATTGAAAAACAGTCCAAGGCTTCTCTTCTGGCTCCTGCAGCTTAATATGTCACATTCCAACTGTTGCAATATCAACATCCATACTTTAACTTTTAACCCACCTCAAGTCAACCTGTTCCAAAGTTAAGAAACTAGAAGAATTAAATGGAAGCTCTGGTGTGGTGATGTCTACAAGTGGGTGTTTTAAAAGTCTTTAAACATACATAGGCACCCATAAATAACATCGAAGGGGACAAAGAGTGGTTGACAAGGCTAGGGCTGAATATAGATAAGGCATAGTCTGGGAAGGTCTGAATCAGGAGTTCACACATTGGGTAGATGGTTAACCTTTTTAGTACTTTTTTTTCCTTAAATGGTGGTAGAGCGTAGCATTTGTGTAAGGAGGTGAAGGGAACATTTCATATTCAGAAAGCTTGCAGAAACTCCTGGAGCTGCCTGACAAGCTCTGTGTCCACCGTCTCCATCAGGACTCCAAAGCTCTGGTCCCCCATCATGGCTTGCTGTGCCTTCAGTTTCTCATAGACAAACTGCTGGAGAGACACACTATGGACCGGATCCTCCAGGGCCAACTGCAGCAGAGAGAGAGAAAAAAGCAAAAAAACAAAACAAATTAGTTTTAAACTGGTATTACGTAGTAATGCTTTTCTGAGAAGATTAATATTTGGTGTTTATTTGTTGTAATCCAGAGCATATATGTTTCTGAACTTAATTACTGAAATAAATTCAATTTGATGGAATTCTGCTTAATTTAAATGTTTACCAGTCAAAATCACTACTAAAGTGATATTTTAATTGTGTTGCATTGTGGCTAAATAACTCAATGGGAAAATTAAACTACATTGCAAATATTTTTGAACTTTTTAAAAAGATGCTAACTGTTGAAAATCATAAAATTTTAAATCCATTCCTTCATTGCAGATGTGAACAAATAGGATTTTCTTTTAATGGGTTAAAATATAAATTTTATTTCGACTCCCATAGGTGTTGAAATGGAGGCCTTGTGGATGCAGAGCAGGATCAAAGAGCAGAGAGAAGAACAGTTCAAACCATCCCTTCCTTCGATCATAATGGGCAAGGATCAAGTCCTCGACTCCATTTCTCTGCTCAGCTCTATAACCATTCAGACAAATGGAGATTTTAAGAGGAGCGGCAAAAGCACATGAAGAGGATTAGCAGTGCAGGCCAACAATCATCCGTCCTGGGCTGTCATGACAGCCATGAGACACTCGTGTAGCAACTGTTTTCAGTCAGAGGCCTCACTGAGTTTGTTGCAAGATGGACTGCTACCGGAGATCCTTCCTGTCCATAGCATCACCATCAATAATGACTCCTCGGAGAGACGGAGTTGATATGAACTACGACGACATTTAATTTCTCTTTGGAATAAATAAGTTATTTTTGAATTGAACTGAAAATAAATAATTCACTCTCCACACAAAGATCCTTAGTTTTGTCATTTATTATCAAAGTATCTGCAAAACAAACCATGTAGGGTTCGATTTGTTGTTCCAACCAATCTTGCATTACAAGATCTATAAACTGACTTCTTGTTATACAACCTCTTGGTGGAACACAATACAACCAGACCAGGAACAGTCCCAGATAGGTCATTTGACATAAACAAATAGATTTCTGTTTTAATGGAGAGGTTATTTACATAACTAACAACAAAAGAGTTTTAGGAAGTCTACCATGTAGCACCTGGATCAATAAAACCCAAGTCGATTTCAACAAAAAAGTGAAGTGGAAAGCAGCTCAGACATGTTGCCATTTCCAAGTCTTACATAAACATCGAACAAAGAACTTGGAAAGAAAGTGATTCAGTATATGTAGTCACAGTCATTCATCTTACGCAGAGGAAAGCACTGGAAAAACAATCCTTGACAACAGAGTGAAAAAAAGGCCAGGGAAGTTGGATGGCTGACTAAAGCTGATACATTTCTATGGGTAAGCAAACAGTCATTTGTTTTCTGTGAAGTGAAGCTGGGGAAGAGGCAAACAATAGCACAGTAAAGGTTGATACACTGCTTTGCAAATAAACTCAAGGACAATACTGTCAACATCATTAGACACATAAAACTTTTCAAACAGGAAGTGTTGAGTATTGTAAATAAAATAACTACAATCACACCATCCCTTTTAGTTTTTAACTATCACATAGGATCTATTTTCTATCACTGTCTGCTTCTTAAATATATTCTGTCACTCACTTAAGTTTGTTTTTACTCCAGACAAAACATTAAGAAGAAGAACGTGGACTCTTTGCTGCACAAGGCTGAATGAAAGAACATCAAAACTCCCAACATGGAAAGAGATGCAGAAGCAAAATATCGTAATGAAAATATTTAGTCACTAATGGATCATGAGAAACAGCACTTGCCATGCTAATTACTATTTCGACGTGGCTGTGCAATCAAACTACTGAAAAGTGGCCTAATGGAAAAACTGCCGTCTAAGTTGCATAACTGCCTCCACTACAATGATCTGGGTGGAGAACCTCTCTCCCTTTGACCAGGACTGAAACCCTGCTGCTGAATGTGTGAGTGTGTCATGGCCTCCTATATGATCTTCAAACCACTACCGTATTATTAAAGGTGGGTCTTGTTGAATCTACATCAGAGTGAGGCATTTATGATGTGTAACTCTCAGATAAAGTGTTTTCATATCAATTCCAAAGGTATTTAAATAGAATTGTGGTGGATGCTCCTACCACCACCACATCGTGTTAGTATTTATGTTTTTATATTGGTTATAGCTTAGTCTGTTTAAGTTTATTTCATTTAGACATATTTTCTAATGGGTGCACACTTTAGTTAATGTCTGTCTGAATGGTTTGCTTACACTTGTTCATTTTGTTTGAGGTGCTGCTGATACAAACCAGTTGGAGGAGGAAACCTGGAACAAACCATCTGTGTTTCTGAAAGACTGATGGTTTTGTTGTTTCAAGTTGATTTTAATTAGTTAATTTTGTCACTTAAATATTCACTTAATGTTTGTGCTAAGTAAAAGTTAGTTCTGCTTTATTGTTTCATAGGATGCTTTAGTTAATTTTGTATTTGTTTGTTCTTTTGTTATGTCGTGCCTCCCTCATGTGGTAGATTTAGGTTACTCCACTCCTATTTAAGCAGCCTTTTGTTCTTTGTTTATGTTTCGTTAACTATTTTGGAAGAATTAAATTACAACTTTTTCTACTTTGAACACTTTTTTTGTCCTTGTCTGAGTCTGGTCCCTCACAAGAATAAAAACAATCACAGTGTTACCAGACAGGCACCATCTCATTATCCTCCTGCTTGATCGGAGCTTGTTGCCACCGGGGACCAACTGTCCAGCCTTTGGACGCAGCTGATGCTGATGGCTGTATCATTCTGTTAAGGGCCTAGCATGGCTGGACCAAAGTTGAACTGCTAACAGGAGATTCCTCTGCGCATCTCGACCACACTTTTAAAAATCTTGGCTTATATTTGTCTTCGTATTGGTTCTTAAGTTGCTTTCAGATTAGCTAAATGAAACTTCCAAAATAGTCATTGCTTTTGAATGAGATGGTTGAGGAAATAATGCAGTTAGTATTCAGTCTTAACATCTAATGTTCAGGGTGGATGGATATGGTTTTCATCTTAAAAAGCTCCCTGTTTCTCTTAAATAATTTCATCTGTATTGTAAGCCATTCATGAGTAACTTATCAAAACTATCACCCATTATTATTGAGTTTGTTGACTTCCATGTTTAACATGACTAACATGACATCTCTTGGGCAGATCAAACAGACAGAGGATGTAGTTTCCTTTTACAGAAATCAGTCCAATTAAGTCAGAGGTAACTGTTAAAATTTGTGCAGATGTTGTGATCACATTTACTTCTCCTATTGTAAACAAAACTAGCAGATGCTAGTAGCTTCACAAAAGGTCATGTCAGAGGCAAAATAATATCTTTAAATAATATCAAAGAAAATACTTCAGAGTCCAGTTGCACAAGTTTGAAACTTTTAAAACTAATACTATGAGGTGCACCTGAAATACCTGCCTAATTTCTAAATGTGAATTCATTTATGGAATATTACAATAATAAATCTAAGGGAAATAGCTTAAAAAGTCTAAAGGTGAAACATAATTTCTTAGGAAATATACCATGAAGGAAAAAAAAAATGAATACACAGGAAGATAAAATGTCTTTTATAAATGCCTGAAAAAGCCATAAAACAAAAATATAGTACGTACATGAGAAAGAGCATCTATTTAGTGAGGCAGTGTAAATCGATAAGAACACTTCAGGGAAATGAGGAAGGGATAAGAAGAGTGTCATACAGATGAATCAGCAGAATGTTAGCAGGACCCTGTGGATACAAATGCTTCTCTTCTAACAGCAAGAGTGTTGAGAGCAATGCACTTGGGACATGGTGTGTTGGGACCTTTCTCATAACAGCACAGAAATGAAACAATCTGTATTGTAGCTTCTATTGTTAAGAACTATAGATTTGATCCATCTTCCCCTAGGGAAAGAATCAGAGGCATATGCAAGGAGACAAGAGAATGTATTAGGCAAGGAGAAGAAACGTGAGAAAGTGGGTTAAGAAAAAAAAAAACATTAAAGAGATACTATAACATAAAAGAAGATGGCTCTAATAAAAGACAGAAGATAACTGACAGAAGATATTAAACAGTTACGCTGAGAACTGACAGAAGAAAAACGGAGAAGGATTACTTTCACCCTTCAAGTATTCACCAAAGTATTGGTTCATTTTTTCGGGGAAAAATCAAAAGACCAGCATGGTCAAATTTGGACCGTCGACACACGGTGACATGGTTCCAAGACGTTTGTTTTAGCACATCCCCTTTAAGTCCACAAGATGCCCTAAGCCAAGTTCCTGGATGTTAAATAGTTGGGGCTGTATTCCAAATAGCCACAACCATGAAATTCTGACCAATCACACAATAGTATTGCATATAGACAGGGACTGTGACTAGAAGGGGTGGACAACATGAAGATGAGAACAAAATAATGTGATTTTAGTCATGGAATGGTAAGAGCTGATTACAGCACTTTGCTTTGACCATGCATATCCCTTAAGACAAAGGTCTCCATTTCTCACAAAAAGTAAAAAAAAACAAAACATATTTTAAGAATTCGCATACACTGTATGCAAACAACGTTTTTTTCTTATCTGACAATAAAACTAAATGTCAGATTAACTTATACACTAGTAGAAATGTTTTTCGATTGTGACATGGGTCATAGATATTGGTTAGTCTTCTTCAAAGTTCTCACAATAGTTTGCTGGATGTTTGGTCCGTTCCTCTTGACAGAGCTGGTGCAACAGAGTCAGGGTTTTTAGACTGGCTTGCTTTTTCACCTTTTCCACTCCACCTGCAGTTTTATAGCACTGAGATCAGAGCTGTGGGACGACCACAGCTCAAAACACTGACTTTGTTGTCCCTTATAAATAGACAACAAAGCACCTTTGTTGCTAATCTGTTGATACAAAACACACAAACTAACTTCCTGAAGTACCAAACCTGGGATTTTGAAAATGTATTCATCTCCAAATAATGCTCTATTACCCTCCCCTACATCCCCGAATGCTAAGTCATGTTCTTAAGCCTGCAAGCTTCCCACTTTTACCTTTTGTTTCTCCAACTGTAACGCGTCAATTTGAACTTCACCAGGCCACAGGACATGCTTTTGGACAAGGACATGGACTTTGACCACGAGTGGAGGTGCAAATTAGAAATGTAATTAATTGGAGTAATTGCTTCAGTTTGTGTCAACAGAGGACGTGTTTTACTGTGAATCATACCCCAAAATATCGACTTCATCCACTATCTGTTACTTATTTCCGGAATTCATACACACATTTTATATGAAAACGTGAAGTTTCATATAAAACGGTGTCCTTCCTGTACAGAACGATAACTGGACTATGGTGGATCATAGTGTTTTTTAATCACAAACAATTATATGAACAGATGAATGTGGCGCCTTCAGGTTGACTTAAGATAGGAAATAAAATGAGGAAGAGGTTAGGTTGTTTATTCCAGTGTATGTACATTTCTGGTTTAATACAGACATTTTTGACAGATATTTTAAGATCTGTTAAATTATGGTTAAAAAAAAAAAGTGGCTACCAGTTACTAAATCTATTTTAGTTTTATCTCATTTAACAGTAACAATCTTTCCTCTAACAAGTTTTGTGAAAAAGCACATTTGCACTTCAGCAGAAGATCTGAGAGGAAACTAAATCAAGACAGCATTTGCTAAGTAGGGCCAATGATGCAACAATCTGTACTTTTCAGCCTTTATCTCATACCCGGTGGTGGCTTATGTCTAACTCCATAAAATACAATTCATGAGCACGACTGTGCAAACAGAAAGTGTGTGACGCAAGAAGTGCTGAGAGTGGATGATATATTTGAAGAGTAATCTATGAACTGTAAGACAATGCTGACAGCAGAAGGTACGGGGGCTGATATTAACCTCCTCAATGAAATAAGAATGCATCATTTTACAGCTTCACCAGTTAGACAGCCTCTAAATGTCTAGCGAGACCAATAAGCTGCCTTAAAGAGGTGAAATTTGATTTAGGGAGTTGTGTTTCTCAAAACAAGTCACTCTAAGCCCACATTTAGCCAGCATAATGATTATAAAAGAGGCAATGAGTCTTGAATGGATGAGAAAACCAAATAAGTGTGAACACACGTGGGGCTAATACTACAAAGCTTTAATAAATCATAGATGTCTGCCTTAACTAACCAGGAGGATTGTGGAAGCTGCCTTTCAACTGGTTTGTTAACCTATGTTTTGCGATACTGGATATAAGCTGCCCTGTGCAAAAATAAATTAAGTAAGTTGCAGGTGAGTGTGCAAGTTATCAAAACCAGATCAATAAAACATGGATATTTCAGACACATTTTATTGTGTACTTATTTTATCTTAATATGGTAGAAATGTTGCCTTTCATAGAGACACGAGAAAACGCTTTAAATGCAGCATAGAACTTGGTGGTCTGCAACGCTGGAGTCTGACCAAATTTTATTCTTCTAATGACTGTAGAAGCTACTTTCAAGTTTTTCAGAAAGGCAAGCAAAAGAAGCTGACCAACTATGTTCTTTCCGACTAATATTTTTTTCTAATTTCTGAACCAGATATTTTTTGCTCCACCTTAAAAGTAAAACAACTCACCTGTCTTTTAAGGCTTGCATTGATTTAGCGATGACAAAAAAAAGGAAATTAAAAGAAAATAAAGCCCATGTCTAGCAAGCTTTATGTTTTCATTTTATTCAAAATGTGTTAAAAACAAGAAAAGGTTGAGCTGCACATCTTTTCTTGAAAAGGGACACTTTATTCTGCTTTGTGTTGCTGTATATCATGAGGTTAGAAGACTCCATCTAGCAAAAGATAGTAAACTGTGATTGTTAGGGTATGGACACGGTCAGCAGCAGCAGTACACATGCAGTGTAATTTAAGTAATGACTGATTACCTGAGACCAAATTATGCCGAGAGACCATTTTCCACACCATTACAGTGCCATCATCAGCCTGGACTCTTCAGGACAGGGAAGGCTGGGTGCTCATTTAGAAGATGCTTAGGCTAAATTCTTCCTCTACCTTCTGTGTGACTCAGCAGAAATGTACAGCTTCATTGGGTCCCTGAACGTTTCTTCTTTCATTCATTTAATTTTTGAAGAGCCTAGGTGTGCTGCAAAATCTCCCAAAGCCCCTTAAATTTAAGGTCAATGACCTATTATATAACTTTAATGAATGCAATCCAGACCTATACTGAATGGTCTTAGTTTTCCTTTGCTTATTCTGTCATCTGCCATCTGTCATGTTTGTTCATATCTAGCTTTGTAAATTTTGCATAATGCTTTGATAAACACAGGTTTGCTCTGAAAACATGTCTGAGAAAATATAAGTAGGGCAGAACTCTACTGAAATTAATAATTTATGCAACAGTCTATTCAACATCAAAGATTCTAGCAATGGATGATCCAAGAATGTGTTTGCACTGTCTGCAATTTTTGCAAGCATGGAAATACCAATTAGATGCAGCATAGAACATTTTCACCTTATAGCATCCATTTAAAAGCTACACTATATTGCTAACGGTGGCTACTCCTCCAAATGATAAATGTACATGTTCTACTCACTTCCATGGCCACATGTCTGCAAAATCAGGCATGCAGATTGTTTCTACAAACATCTTTTTTAAAGGTTGGATGCCACCTGTCCAATAAGACCACTCATAAAAATTTCCTTGATACTAAACATTCAACTCTTCAAAGTATAACAATGAAGTAGAAGTGGTAGGAAACAGAAGGAATTATAGAAGCCCACTTATCAATCATCAGAGTCTGACCTCATAGATGCACTACTAGAAAAAGTGTTAAGTATTTCCACAAATATACTGTTAAACCTCATGGGGAAAGTGCTGGAACGAAGGTGGTCTTCTGTAATCCCTACATGTTGCTGCACACCGTCTTGTCATCTGAAAGATAGCTTCCACAGCTTCTCCGGCTCTTGCAAGAAAAAGACTGTCTGTAGTCATAGTGAGGAACTTGAAGAAATTCCATCCATATATAACAAATTCAACACAAGTCAAATGTTGGCGTATCTTAACTATGAATTAATATTTTAGCAGCAGTTGTCAGAGTAATTGTTGCTTTTCGATTTTGTTCATACATTTTTGTTTTTAAAGTGTTAAAATCATACCATGTTATGTCCTAGTTAAAACATAGTTAATATAGGATATTGTACCGTAATCTTTTAGTGGGCAATACAAAGATACAATCAAGATATGAATGCAACATAGTGGTGATTTTATAACTAAAAAAAATATTTTTTTACAATTTGTGTCATCACAAACAGAAAGATGTGCATGGTTAGCAAAGTAAGAGACAGCATAATAATAACAATGGAAGCAAAAAAAAGGAATGGAAACGAACGAGATATACGACTACTTCTTGAAGAAGTGGGGACACAATAATCAAATTAGATGTAAAAAAAAAAAATGAGAAAAGAAAATTGACCTATGGACTTATTTCTCTCTGAAAGAGAGAAATAAGCAATCTGCACAAATAAAAGCCAGCCTGATGGTGCACAAGCTAAGTATTCCAATCATAGCAAAGGTGCATAGAAGAAAAGATGAAACCTGTGGAGTTGTGAGAAAGAAAATAAATTGAGTGACGATGAGAGGAAAGGAGTGATGATGAGAGCAAAGGGTGGAGTGAGAGTGACATGCTCCTGCTGCGGCTCACTGATAAAGAGGATATGGTCTTTATGCCTCAGAGAGAGTAGAAGATAAATGAGGCAGGATGAAAAGAGGAGAGACAAATGAGATGTGAAGAAAGTGGAAAGGTTTGAAAACGGCCTAGTGAGCAGAGAGAGAAGAGCAAAGGAAAAAAATACAGACAGAGAAAATACAGCAAATAAAAAAGCTAATTATTGTCATCATAAGAGTGGCGTTTTGCTCCCATAGCTGTAAAAAGCCCACCTGTTTTTATCTTATACAATAGAAATCTGAGTGTGTTTGCTATATCTGTTCTTACTAAAAGATGAGTTGCCAAACATTTTTGTGCTTGTAGTGAGACCCATAGTGTTACGCTAAAAGTTGCAAAGATGGCACAGTTACACATCTCTGTGCCAGTAATGGGCAATTTACCCTTGATGTGAGCATTTGGTTGCAAATTGAGATAATCTCTTTCTCTGAAACAACAGGCTGAGCCAACTGGCTGGAAAAATAAATGACCAAAGCATCTCTAAACAGATGTGTTACAGAATTACTTGCTATAGAATAACGAGTTAGGTTATAGGTTATAGTTCTTCATTTGAAGTCAACATAACCGTCCTTCGAAAAGTAGAAATTGATATATTGGTGTATCAAAAAATCTTGAGCACCAAAAAGAGTGGTAAAAGAGTTATCTATTAACTATTAAGGAAATGTTAAGGCTGATATTAAATGTGATTTCAAAAGCATACCTGCAATATATAAAAATAGTTATGGATTTAGATGCAATCTTCTGCAGACTTACATCAAATATGATCATTTAATGACTCAGTTGATTCCTTTCAAAAGTCACTTAAGGTAGCACCTCACTTTAAACTTTCAGTGCACAACTGTCATTAAAAACATCAAAAGGAAATGACAGGAAAGGACCGTATATGATTATGCAAATATTTCTGGAAGCATATGAGAGCGTGGCTAAAGGGTATTATTCAAGAAAGGGGAACCATCTCCTTGTGAGCATGAGAATGATGTTAGAGCTCCACTGTCTCGCTAAGAATGGGCCATACTAATTTAAGTCCGACACTTACTGTTGTCAATTCTAGTCATATGCACATTTTTATAATATTACATTCAATGTAAAAAAATCTAGTATTTTTGTATTTCGTATGGACTGGTAGTAACAACTGATGGCTTTCTCATTCAAACTATAAGACTAGCTGCAATGAACAAGTGATGAGGACAGAATAGAAGGAGAATACGTACAAATAGACTAAAAAAGGACAACACTGAACTGAATAAGGTCAAGTACATTTCCCATGATAACATTCATGTTGAAGTGACAGGAGAGGACAGAGCAACAGTTATGGAAAACAATGACAGCAAAGAGACAAGACAAGCAGCATAGAAAAATTAAGTTTTTCTCCTTCTTTGAGATTTCATTAGTGTTGTGGTACCTTGACTTAGAAGGAAGATTAAGAACTTCAATGCAGTCATTTTCACACTAAGTGGGACGGCACAAATTATTATACTGTTACTGGTGTACTTGAAAGCTGAAGTTCTGCAGCCTCATGAACTTTGTCATTAACTATGAAAACAAAAACAATAAAAAAGATTTGCATTGGTTGGAAAGATTGAGATTCTTATTAGTACACGCATATCAAGAAATCCCAGACAGAAAGACTAAAAGTCTGACTCCAGCAGGCCGTTCTTAAAAACGGCCTGCTGGAGGCCGTCCTTGTTATTGTTGACAAGGACAATAACAGAGGTCATCGAGAAATGCGAGAACATTGTCACGCCGACAGTTGAATGCCCAAGAACAAATAAGACCAGTCCAAAAATAACTGTTCACTGTTGAAAAAGTATTTAGAATAATTTGAGCATTACATCTTTATCTAAGCAAAACTGTAAATTAAAAACTTTAAATAATTTCTTGCAGAATGAGGACCCCTGCTTTACCTTCAAGTCCTAACTGAATGTGTTGTTGATACAGTGAGTATATGCTGCCCTGTTTCTGCACAGTTGCGTCATTGTCTAGAGTTATGCAACCTTGAACTATGCTTCAAAGATGAAATGCTTAGGCTATACTTTTAGTAAACAACTTCAGAATTATGCATAAAGACCAAATGTTATGAATTCTGTGCAGCTCATTTATGTACAGGAGTGGTGACCAAAGTCAGGCCTGAAGGGTTGGTATCCTGCATGTGTTAGTTTTATCCCGGGTTCACCACAGCTAAATTAAATGATACTTTAATAATAGGCCTTTGCAGAACACTGTGACATATTGAGGAGAGTTGGACCATTTGAATCAGCTGTGTTGGAGAAGAAACACCTAAAAATTGCAGGACACTCGTCCTTGAGGACTTTAGCTGAACATAGTTATGTACAAAAACAGTAAGTTGGTCAGGTCTCAGGCACAATGTTTTTAGGATAGTTTAATATTGAGTCAATTCTGGATGGTAGAAACATACAGTTTATATTTTACAGAAGTTATCTGATAAAAGCTGAGAGTTTCTGAAAAAGTAATTGTAAGTCAGAATCTTCTTTTTACCCTGACTGAACATTTTTGATAACCAAATCTACTTAGACATGATTTCCAGTCTGTAACATTATTAAATGAAAATACTTGAAATCTCTTTAAATCCCCCAGCCACTCAGACATCCACAGCCTGTTTTCCAAAGAACATGAAGAGCTCTTAAGACTTTAGTGGCAGGACATCTCAAACTGATTCCAAAGGACCTTCTATTGAGATCTTATGCTATGTTATTAAAATAAAGTCTATTTTTGTTTTGCCAACATATTTCATTTGATACATTTTTCAACTATGCTACTTCCTTTAACTATAACAAGTAGTGCTTCAGTCTACAGGTACACACCAAAAGATTAATTTTAAAACCATAACCCTTTAATAAGACTTTCCTTAAGATGGATAAGCAGATGAAAAAAAAAAAAACAGCAACAGATTGTGCTTCATAAACAAATGAAATATTGTAAGAATATAAAAAGCAACTTCTGTCTCGTCAATGTGAGTTCACAGTGCTCCAGTGGCTCATTCAAGATATAACTTCATCTAGAAACAAACTTTGAATGACAAGTCAAGTCAAAGAATGATATTCAGTATCTTCAATGAAATCTAGCATGTAATCAGGCAAGCACCAAAAGTCCCTATTCATTTGCAAGATAGATTCATTTTAAATAGCTTGGCTTGAAGCTGGCTTCAAAATAGTTAATAATATGGTCAATGATGTCAGTGTGATCTGAACGACTTCTTTACATTCCTTTTTAAACAAGACATTATGCATCTTTGAAAGAATACAAGTTTGTAATGTTGTGATGAAACTTTATTGCAAATGACCAGATAAATTAGAGAATTTACATTAATCTTGCCCATATCTGTCAACTATCAAAGAGAAAAAATGAGGATTGCTGTAGAGTAAAAATTTAGTGTTTTTACAAATGTACCAGTGAGGTTTTACTCATTTGAACTGCATCAACTGCAGTCTTCAAAATGTGGTTTGTAAGAAAAATAAGCATGATCTCCAACTGATTTAGTTCGTGCTTAAATAGAGGCAGTCCAACTTTAGTATCTGAAGAAATAAAAGTGCTTCTCAAATAGTGCTATTGCACCATTTCTCCGACCTTGGGCAATGCCGCAGGGAACTTTAATATCCCAGCTCATTTTTCAGAGAGTCTTATTGCATTTATGAGTAATATTTGGATGTGCTAACCTAGTTAAACTTTGCTCAAAGTTAGTAAAATGTTTGCACTAATGAGCTCCCAGTGCAGGTGAACACAATTATATGTGGGATGTATGGGAACCTGTCTTCTAAACCTTTGCAAAAGGTGCTAAATCACGTCAAAGACTTGAAAATAGGCATCACACAAATGCGACTGGTTTTATGTATGACAAAGTGAGGAAATAAGAAGAAACGATGTTTCTAGTTTACAGTTTTAGGGCATAAAATGTCATACCTGCTAAACCTGTGGTGTTAATTAAAATGTATATGCATTAATAAAGACACATTTTATGCTAATTTGACAGATATATTTAAATACTAATATTTGTGGCTACAAGAAATGGAAATAGAAAATAAATTATGAGATTGTGCAGCTGTGTCACTTCATTTTTCACTGGTTTACAATAATAGCTCTAAAGCAAGGTTATCTAAATTTGACAAATGCCTGCTACCTCGCCTTCCCTCAACATGTCTGTCCTTGACTTTTCTGGTTATGTCTGTTCTCTAAGACGCTATGAGACTTGAAAAGGAAAACAATTTGTAACTTGGGACATAAATAAGGGATCGTTTTATTGCAACTCATTTTCAAACTTTTAAAACACAGATGCATTTTAGTCAAAGATAATTAAAGGTAAAAATGCTTCATAAATATGACTTAAAAACAGGAGGTTAAAATCTAGATGTTGGAGTTGGCAGGGCAACTGGTCCCACTGCTTCTGATGTAACTAAATGTATATAAGTAGCTTTTTTATCGTTGTTTGATGTGTCACAACAAAATATCTGCTGATGATTACAAATCATTTAAAACCACTTACTCTGGAAAGAATCCTTTTAGATTTTAACAATAATCAGTGTCAGTTCCAACTTCTTCTTTTTCTGTTTCGGCCAAATGCATGAGACTTACTGAAAACAGCTGTGGTTTCACATTGTAAGTTTATGACTTCCCTTCCATCCATCACAAGCACATTAATTATTAGTTCGACGACATTTTAGAGAAGGTGTACTTCAGAAGTTTAAATATCATTAGAGTAACATTTTGACAACTACGAGCCACATTGCTCGTAGCATAATGGGCACAATCATGTTTGAACAGTAACAAATGTTGAAGCTACATTACATTAATATTGCTGTGTATTCTCAAACTGTTCTGAGTTTGTCAACACTCATCATGCTTGCTTTCCCACAGTTAATTTACCTCCTGATAGGAAACTGCAGGGCAACTGACTCACACTTTTTGTTTTCTCAGTTTTATAATAAGAGAGAAATTACTTCAAAAATACTCAATAAAAGTTTTACCTTCAACTTGCTTATAATATTTATATACATATTCATTTAAAGATCAAGTTTCTAATTTTAAATTTAAAATGGACTATTTTCAATTTGGGGGATTTCTAAGGAATATTTTTCTATTAGTCTCAGTTGCTATTTTATTTGCTTATTCACTTGTAAATTCTGCCTCACACTGGAGCTAATGTTCAGTGAACAAAATGTTCAGTTGATCATTCCTCTTTCTAACCCAAAAATAATCTTTAAACTGCAATATCCTTTGTAATTTTTTTACGGATTCAGCAAAAAAATAAAAATAAATTAACAAGGTTTTGTCGCAGGCTGCTGGAAAACATCCTAAAAATCCTATTTTAAATAATTGTTTTCCCCCCAGAGTTGTCTGCTGTGTGCAAACAGCAAGATTGTGCACCCTTTGAGTTAAGAAGCCATTTAGTAGTTGAATGATTTATTGGGAATAGTTAAGTGGTTTGACACACAAGCATACAAAAAAAGGCTAAAATTCACTCACTAAAAATAGTCAAGTACCAGATGGAAAAATAAAGAGCAAAAAATAGCAAAACAACAATTTTATTAGTACACCGATTAATTTGGCTTGTGCCCTTCATTAACCAATCCTGTGACATCACATGACCAAATAAATATTGAATGACCAACCTGCTCCCCTCACCCTCTAGAAACAAACGACAAAAAGATAAAAATAAATATCGCTTGTTAATATTGGCCCAGTTTTCTTTAAAGAACCAACATCGATGTTAAAAAAATAACCTGTATCGGCTGATGCCGATTTTAGTGCCAATATACTGTCCCTAGTTATTCAGCAAAATTGATTTTTTTAGATGTACAATGATTGTCAAATCCAACAAGATTAATGTCATGAACCAAATTTTAAAAGTTTAGATCAACACTGAAAAAGTGCCACAACACATTAAGTTATTGTGAGCCCTTTAAAAGAATTAAAATGACATCTGTGGCTTATTAATATCTACTTGCAGTCTGTAAGCGTATAAGCTTTCTCCAGTTAATTAAACCACCTTTTTGTGAATTAAAACCTATGGGTCATTCATGTTATGAAGTCTGAATCTTAATTAACTTGGATGAAAGCTTAAACAGACAATCATGCAAATCAGAAATGCTGGTCAGGTCTCAAAAACAGTCAGACTTGTGGTTCCAGTGTAATGAGTCACATGGCTAATGAATGAGCTCTTCTTCATTGTTAATTAGGAAATACACTGATCAATTTAACAGCTAATTGTTGACGCTAGGACCAATTATTGACATTATCATTACTTGAATCACACCAATTAACTCTGTGTAGACCTTGAAACAGAGCTGATATGAAATAATAAGCTTTTTTTTTTTGTATCACCTGTAGTTTAATCCACAATGCAGAAATGGTAGAAAACCTGAGTCCCCCCCCCATCCCCTCTTGAAAAATAACTTTGGACAATTACCATTGTAACTGATTCTCTGCTCCTAATCTGATTATTGGCAGCCTTTTTCTGTCACAGCCCTTAAAATCTATTTGACACCTTCTGCAGCAGCTGCAGCAGCTGTCTAATTCACTAATTTCCTCTCTCCTGAAATCAATATAAAAACACATGCTGGAGGCAACTGAATTATAAAAGTTAACTTTTCAGGGTTTATACAGGATTCCCAGAGTTGAATTTACTACTTTTTACTACCTTTTTTACTATCTCTACAATATTTTTACTACCATCACAAAATCGAGCCAATTTCGCGCCGATTATCTCAATTTTGGGAGATTGGTGATTGGTCGATATTTACGTGAAGCCAATCTCATCCTCTGATCTTTTCTACTTCAGCAAAGGTCTAAAAATCAGCCACTTTCCTCTTCTGCTCTGCAGTGAGAGGTTTGACTGATAGACCGGCCCACCAGGTCATGTCTGCAAGCTTGTAGTTATCAATACTGACCCCACTGTTACCAACTCAGAGACTTTCTTCTTATATTTAGTGACATTTCAATCAAAAAAATGGCACTGACTAAAATCGAAATCAGCAGGTCAAACTTATTATAGATTGATAATCTATGATCTGTGAGAAAGCTGCAATCGGTGCACTGACCCCTGTAAGAAGACGGCTCATGTAAGACAAAACTTTATCCCACTTACTTGAATGTCTAACTGTGACTTTATCTTGACCAAAACCTCACGTTAAAAACAGGAAGCACTATTTTTAGTGTTTATCCTAAATCCATAAGACTTAGAATATATATTTTTTATTTAAAGAATATCAGTAAAATGCAATGTCATTCCAATTTCACAAGTCAATGTTTTATTCTCAGTAGAATATTAGTTTGCTACTAATTGTCAACACTTGGACAGCTCCATAACAAGGTTCCAGGGTCTCATATTTCACAGGTCATTGAAAAGTTTAAATAAACTAATGTCCATGTGCAGCGAAATTCAGTGTTTCGGTGACCAACACACCAACTCTGTCAGGTCATCGTTACAATTAGAGCAGCTGTTTTAAATGAGCTAATCAACCACCGCTGTGTTCAGATGATCATTTTATAATCCAAAAATAAACATCAAGCCTGAAAACATGAAACTGTTAAGGACTGAATGTTTTGCCTTTGTGTGGGAAACGTTTGCGGGTTTTATGATGTTGGATCCTCATACATATAGTGGAGCTGTTTGTTGCTATGGCAACGAGTCTGCGTGTAGCTAGCCGACACGGACAGTGGGTGGAAAGAGTGGTTTTGAGTTGTTCGTTGACGGTTTTTCTGAGTTATTTTCCCTTTTCCTCTAAATTAAGAAGGTTTCATTTAGTTACCGGAACTGTTCTACCGCGGCAGCGCGGCTACGGACGGCGAGGAAAAGAATCGTCGTTCCATGTCACATTTAGATTTTTTTTCCTGCATACTTTACAAAATGCCTTTCTGTCATTCCTAGTCTTTGAATCTCGGATCTTCGAGCCAAAGTTGTGAAAACTTCTATTTTCCCATGGCGAAGCACAAAATGACCAGCTAGTCTCAACATGTTAGAGGTTCCAACAGTACGCATGCGCACAGCAGCTTGGAGTCTATCAGTGACAGCTCAGGTCCTGCCAGTACGGTAGTTATAATTTTTTATACAGATTTTAGTAAAGCGAACTTAAAACAATAAGTGAGCATCAATGAAAAATTTAAAATATTTTGAAGGAATGATGAAAAATGTACTACCTTTAGTTATTGGCCTGCATTCTTACTACCTTTTACTGGCGTTAATTTGAGCTCATTTGGTTTATTACCTTTTACTACTGTGAGGAAACCCTGATCATAGGGCAACTGGATGATATTGGACTATCACTAATATTCTAAAATGGAGAATATTAGTGAAAAAAACCCAGCATCTGGTAGACCAGTGAATGCAGCAGACAGGTCAGGAATAAACTTTAAGTGAAATTTAAAGCAGGGTTTGGTAAGTATGACAAAACTGCTAACCCACCAAGTTTTGCCTGCCTAACTCACCTGACGTTAATTAGAGGTTTAGACCAAAGGGGTCATGGTAACTCTACAGAGATCCTTGGATTAGATGGGTAAATTTGGGATACTGCACTTTAGAGACTTTTATTTGTAAAAAGAAATTCTGAAAACCATGTATGCTTTATCATTCTCTTCTCAAATATACACTACTTTTTGTTGATTGTTTACATTTAATCCAGTACAACAATCCAGATATGTGACTGATCTGTGACAAAATGTTGAAAAGTTTAAGGGGTTTGATGACTTTTCGTAGGCTTTGTATATATATATATATATATCCATTAGTCTTTCCTGACACTCATCGTCTCTTTCTTTCTGTTGTTTTCCGCCATTCTCTAACCTTCCTCCGCTTTCATTATTGTCTCCTATCGTTTCTGCGTGTGGCTCAATGTGACTGTGCATGACTGCACAATTGCATGCGTCTGTCAGCCTGTGCAGCAGATATCTAGTCCACCCTGAATACCTCTGTCAGCTCAGAATGCTTAAACCAGGCCAATCTGGAGTTCACGTAAAAGACGACCCACATGGGAGTCAAACAGCTCACACACAGGCGGAAAAGCCGTGGAGCTGCAGGGGAATCCGGTCTCCTCCTGAACACAACCTTTCTCTGACGGTTCTTCCAGCCTTACCCTGCTGTCTCCTCTCCTTGCCGTCACTCCCACTTTGGATCCGACTCTGTCATCCCATCTTGTTTTCAGTTTTTTTTTTTCTCCCTCTAAGGCTCTCAATCTCTGTATCTCAGTGTATCTTTCAACAACAGTAGATGCTATCACTTTGTGCTGGAGGTCATTGCCAGTGCATGTTTGTGTTTTTAACCCCATTATTGTTATCGTCTAATTTAACGTGGCTTGAATAGACAAATCCTTGCTGCCTGTGTGTGTGTGTGTTCACGCGTTGATGTTTCTTGCGTGCTTTTTGTATTCAGTGTGCACGCTGACATTTGTAAGACGATCTGCTGCGAAATGCCACGGATCTGACAAAAGTTTTCTGAGCCTTTACTTTGTACGTGCCTCTGCGCAAGCCCTTTAAAGCCTGGTAATTATTAGGATCAAATGTCTTTTGCTTGTTACGCTGATGTCTACAACTCCTTAAAAGAAACTAGAATGAGGCTGAGTCAGTTTTTTTTTTTTATTATTTCTTTCATTTGATACTTTCTCTAAGAGAGAAAATTTAAGCACAACTCCTGGCTGCTCTCACCTATCCAGATTCCTGACAGAGCAAATGACATTGGGAAATGGAGCCTGGCCTATTTTCAGCCAACGCCACTTTTCATTCTTCTCTTTAAAGACCTAATGTCTGCAGGGAGTGGGCAGTATGAAATCAAATTAAAAGTAAGTCTGAAATTGATATTTATGTTAAGAATGTGGATTCTCTTAAATTCTTTAATTTCACATTATTATTTAAACATCTTAATTAAATAAGGCATTTGCCGTGTTATGAAGAAGGAAGAGCTAAGCCAAGAAGTAAAGCTTTTGATTTATCAATCCCATCTACTTTCTGTCCCTCCACTGTGGTCATCAGATGTATAAAGATGTAAGTAGTTGAAAAAGCTTCCTCCATGAGGCGCCTAGACTCAGACTTAAAGAGCTCGATCATCCAGAGAGAGATCAGGGAAGAGCCTCGCTCCTGTGCGCTGAAAGGATTAAGCCGTGGTGGTTTGGGCACCAGCTTGCATCAGGTTTTTCAGACACATCCAATAACATTAGGCCCGGGGGAAGACCCAGAACTTGCTTAAGAAGTTAAAAATGATTTTTGATCTAGAAATGCTTTGGGATCTCCTAGCATTAGCCAGAAAGTGTCGTTGGGGATGTCTGGGTTTTCCTCCTGGACCCTGAATTTTCCCTATTGACTCTGAGGTTTCTGTTTTTTAAGAACGTGCAGTATTGCTGGACAAAGCTATAAAAACTTTGTTTGCTAAGATAGCAAATTGAGGATGGATGATGATGACTTCTAATTTAAATTCCCCTACAGTACACTGCAAAGATCCACAAACCAGATAAGGTCTGGACCTGGGAGTGCATTCTCAACCAGAACACTTTAAATAAAAAAGCCTAGAGTTCATCCATTCTGATATTTCTGGTGTGGATTAAACAGTGGAACTCTCGTAAGCTTGGAAACGTGGACCCCGGTGAGGTTTGATGCAAACCAAAAGGTGAAAGTGATGCATGATTTACAAACGTGTGATCAGAAAATGTTTAAAAGTGTACGCTGTGAAACCAAACCCGAGTTCTTCTTCTTCAGTCAACTGACTGACGGTGAGCAGCAACAAGTGAGGAGGGGCAGTGCATCTTTGGTCTGTAGAGGAAAGAAAACCCTCTAGTCATCCTGGCATCTCATTTGAAGTACTGTATGATTTATCAATTTAAAACATTCTAGACCAGTGCATTTGTGAAACCCTGGTGTACTTTAGACAGGAAAAAGGCCCATGTTTAAATACTGTATGAATAATGTATGATTTACCAGACAACAGACTAAACGCACACAAACATTTTTTCTATAAAGGTAATTATAAACATTTTCATTGGTCCCGGAAGTCAAGATTATAATAAAATATTAATTGTGTTGAAACCATATTGTCGGCGTGTAAAGAATTAACTTTGTGGAGCATATGAATCTTGTTTTGTATATTTTTAAGAACATTTTTAAGAACATAACTAATTTTAATTTCCATTTTTTTCTGAGGTCCTGCTACACTAGTGTGCTACCAAGGATTTTCTTCAGTGCAACATCTCACTCCAACTTACAAAAGTCTACGACTCCACAATGTGTTTTTATAATAGTTAATAGCTGAAATATTGTTCCACATAACAATATTTCAGCTCTCATACACAATTGGACTTTTACTTATCTACTGATCTGGTTGTTTCTCTGACATCGTCTTTGTGCAGCCATACAAAACAACGTTGTTCTCCACCATCCTGTCCGCTCACCTCGGCTTTTGTTTAAACTGACGTCCAGCTGTTTGGATGTGTCACAGGATTACAAATGCTACAGATTTTTCTCTCTCACTCACAAACAGAAGTCTCTTTGTTCCAGTTTAGTTTCAAAGGCCCGTCTCTTTCAAAGGCTTATGGGTGGTGGTGGTGCAGGAGGGTAAAAAGGCCACCACAGAAACCTGGGTTTAGTCCTCTGTGGTGGATCCTTACGGTTATAATAAATAATAACAATAATAATGCTGTGAATGGGAAATTAAAAGATATCGTATGAATGAAACTCAATTTACCCTTTAGGTGAAAACAGCGGGAAGAACGTCCTTTTTTATATTAGCAGAAGCTCAAATAGTGACTTCAACTAACCTATTAGGGAACTTGGTGAAAAAGCTAGAAAGATTAATTTGAGGCCCATGCCCTTTTCGTTTGAGAAATTGTGTGTTCCTCCACTGGGGAAGGCACACACCGGATCGTGGGAGGAGGAGGAGGAACGTTAAGAAGCAGGCACCCACTGGAGACGCTCAGATTTGCAGCGTGCGTCAAAGCACAAAGTGCCATAGATTAATTAAACTTCCTCTGTTTCAGGGGCGCGTGTGTCTGCAGTGGCTATGAGTCAGAACGGTGATGAGTAGGAGAGAAAACACGTTAATTGCCCTCGGATCAGTTCCAAACTGCAGGAAGATAGAATTTTACATGGCAAACACCCCACCTTTGGCTGCAAAAACCTAAAAATCAATGAAATCCCCCTTACATGGCCAGTGTTGTCCTTACTCTAAAGTTGTGCGGTGTTTTATTTTTGCACCTGTGTTTTACTTGCTATGTCTCGACCTTGTGCCATTTTAGCTCATAATACCATAATATCAACACAACTCCGGCTATATGTTTAGCATTATCTTGCTGGGAGGTAAACATCCATCTCTTTATCGAATCTTTTGCTGTCTTTCAGTGGTTTTGTTCTAGGATTGTGTTGTTTTTAGCACCACGTATCTTCTGACCAGTTTTGATCAGTTTCTGTGTCCCTGCTGAAGAAAAACTTCCTCACAGCATAGGACAGCCAACACCATCTTTCCATTATGTAGTGATGAATCCCACAACAGTGTTGTTTGTTCCTATATCTTATCATCTGATTTATTGTTTCTTTTTTCTAAACTTGCAGCTAAACATTGTTCAGATGGATACAGGTTAGTCAGATATTAGGTATTTGTGAAGGAAAGCACACGCTAAAGTGTAAAATCTACCCAGCTCACAGAACAGTCCTCGTTTCCCCAGAGGCCTCTACTGATTAGCTGTGTATCATTCATGCCCTGCATATTCTTTCCCATCATTTCCAAAACTGGAGATCGGTCCTGACAGCCGGCTTATTGTCAGCTTGTGTTTGTTGGGAGAAAAACATTGAGACAATTGATCCCAAAAGCGATGATTACAAGGTCAAAACTTCTGAAGCTTGTTGTCCTTTCTCCCTTTGTTTCTCAGTTTTGGTACTTCTCTTTTGTGCGTTTTGATTAGGCTCCAGACTGATTGCAGCAGTTAGTTCATAAACACACAATCTTTTGCCTTACTCTGCTGTCTGCGGCTGCTGCGGTTGTTGATTGGAGCTGTCGTCGAACCGAACGAGGGCTATTAATGATCAAATTAAAGATAGACAGTCGAAGCCAACGGTCATTGTCGAGGTCATTTGCGCTGCAGCAGCAGTACGTGTGACATCATTTAATAAAAATGATGGAACAACATGCAGCTCTGTTGGAAGGGCAACATGTGACTCATGGATAACCTTTCAGTATCTCCTGTAGGCCTGTTTGCATTCTGACCATTACGCGAAATTGGTTTACAAATCCTATATGAGCAACATGTTTTATGTCCCTCAGACTGTGTGGGTCACAAAGGTTGCTGTATCATTGTGGTTTGAGGAAAGCTTTCTCCTCTATAGTCACTTATCACGTTTATAGCGTCCTCACATTACAGCTGTATGTCTGAATAAAAATCTCTCATAGATGTTTCTAAAAATGACCCCATGACATACAGTGCTTCTTATTATAATCCTTGAACTTTTTCTCTTACAAACAAAAAGCTTCAATATATTTTACTGGGATTTTTAGACCAACAAAAGTAGTTCATCATTTTGGAGTAGAAGAAAATGATACCTGTTTTTTTTTTTTTCTTTAACAAATGACATTTTTGATAATTCTATTATGCAAAATAGCTCAAGTTCAAATTTGATGGAAAGAATCAGTGCAAATCAATTTGCAAAACATCACTTTGATTTATATTTAGGAACAGGCTTTGACTGGGCCATTCTAAGCGTTGAAGGAGCAGGTGAACCTCTGCCCCAATAAAACGTTTTTGTTAGGTACTGCTCCATCCGTCCTTCCATCGCCTCTGTAATCATTTAAGAAAGCTTCCCCAAAGCATCATGCTGAATAGAGACGGTGAGTTCAAGGCGATATTCCTGATCTGTGCGGTGTGTTCCTTGGCCTTCAGAGTATAGGGCACACCACAGTACAGATTTTGTTTTTTAAAACCTTCTGAGATACTTTATTCTTATCCATTGATTTTACAATTATGGATGACATTTTATTGGTCTATCATTTAAAATCCCAATATAAAATACTAAAGTTTGTGATTGTTACATAAAAAGGCTTGAGTAAAAAGGCTTTTGCCAGACACTGTATAATTAAAACAAGTAAAAAGAAGAAAGAAAAAAAAAACATCTAAGAGCAATTTTGTATGAATAATTTTGTTGCAAGTTTTCAGTTTGTAGTTTTTCAGCACCTGTGTGAGCCAATTTAAAGTGGATATTTATAAAGGTGTCACATCTGTTTACATACGTGTCCCTCCTCGGGACCTAATACTGCCTCTACAGTTCCACCTGACTGGTGATCTGGGCCCCATGTGCAGAATTAAGGCAGACAAATATATTTTAAAAAGGGCAACAGAGAAGCGTTTAATTGGCCAAGCCAAACACAAGAGTTTGCCCCATTGAAAAGGTGTAATGAAAAGATCTGGAACAGAGACAGACAGCAGACGGCGTTGGAGACAGAGGCAACAGAAGAAAGAAAAGAAAGGATCTGAGTGAAAGAAAGAATGAAACCTTAGTACCTGAGGGGCGGGCGGACTCCTTTGGCTGCCGGTGCCAGAATGTGTTTTTACGAGCCTGCGGTCAGAAAGAAATAAAAGGCAGCCGAGTGACTGAATGGCACCACACACAGACGCACACATGCACGAACGATTCAGCGGCCGCTCAGACATTACAGTTTGCTTTTATAATGTCACACTCGGTCAGTGTCTCCCACCCCCCATATTGATGTGTGGCTCAACAAGAAAGACCTCCCACCCCCTGTAGGTGCAGAGGTAGGGGTACGTATTACCAAAACATCTGTCTTCCTTTAAAGCCAAGTCATTTCTAGTCAAATTTTACACACTGTATAATGTCACAAATCACAAATTTAACTCAAGGGACTTTATGGATTTTACAGCCTCCATTATCCTCTGCAGGGAAAATATAGTAATTATTTCACAGTGAATTGGTTTTCTGGTTGACTTTTAGTAGGGATTTCCTGTCTTTGTTTCTAGCCGTCAATTCTTTTGATCCCATCCTTTGTATTAGTCCTAAACTATCAAAATAAATGTCATATCTTCAAGTATAAAATAGTATATGCTATGATAGTTTTTCTTATGGCCAATGAAAAGTGAGATGAAAAGCGGATAAGATTCCGTAATCACAACAGCAGGAAAAACAAGTGATGAACATGTCAAATGTTTCTCAGTGAATATAGTTTTCTGTTGAGACGAAATTACCACCAGATGTTCATAACAACTCAAGTAAATCCACACATACAAATTAGTTAATGATTAATCTGTAATAAAGCAGACTCTCTCGGGTAACTACTGCACTTTATTTATTACTTAGTAGAAAATCCTAACCACTTCAAGATAAAACTGAAGACTGGGAACATCTTCCATGCATTCTAATCTTCAGTTCTGTCCATAAAGTTTGCAGCTAGTTGATTGACTGGCGCGTAATAGCAGCAATATCTCCTTTCTTTGAAACTAAGACTTTTATTGGTACTACATTTGGATTATTGTCGAGCTGAAGGATCCTCCATGGTTTCATTTGCATATTCCTCTCAAGAATGTTATGGTACATTTTTTATTCATCTTTCTTTCAGTTAAATGAAATGTGTTAATGCCATATGCTAAAAACCAAACCCGCACAATGTTTTCACCTCCGAACCACACTTGTTAGAATGGTGTATTTACACATTGTAAAGTACCATTTCTCCTCCAAACATGGTAGGTGCAATTGTAACCAAAGGGTTCAGTTTGGGATTTAATTTGTTTGTCCTTATGTTCAACAGCAAATCGTAAATGTACTTCAGTGTACTTTTTCTTCAGCTGTGGAATCTCGCGTAGGGAGCGTCCGTAGAGGCCGTTGCGGTTGAGTGAATTAGTTGAATTAATTGTTTGCATGGAAATCCTGTATCTGTCATTTCCAGGTCAAGAACAGGCTCTTGGACAACTCCTCAGAATGACCTCTTGACTTCTCCGTCAGAAATCGTTTAAGGAACACCTGTTCATGACTGGTTTATGGAGAAGTTATGCTTTTTGCTCTTTTGGATTATGTCAACTTACCGGTTAGTTTTGACGTTTAGAAACATGTCTTTAACCTCTGCCATGAATGCAACAGTGCGATTCCAGATATTGATAACCTTTTTTAGGAACTAATTCATTTGATATTAATTTCCACTGATAAAGGGACAGGAATCCTTTCTATTCCCGCTGTCAATTGACTCCATTACCTGTTAAGTTTTTTAATGAAACTAACAGATGTATTTTTTTTCTTTGTATATTTGGATTAGTTTGTTGCTGACGTCTGGTGTGAATTTCATGTAAGGAGCCTTATTATAAATATATTTTAAGCAAAAACAATTGGGTTTTTCATTATTCATTATCTGTTTTGTGTTTAGTTTGTTAAAGCAAAAACATAAGATGATGACAGTGAAGATTAATTTTGCAGGGCTGAGCATGTCTGTCATATGTCTGGCTGCAGTAAAAACAGGAAACATTTGAATTGACTTTCTCTGGTGTTCTGACCTCATTTAGCAAAGGGGATGTAAGTGACAGATTAATATTTTGAGTCCGATTTATTTTAAAATTAGAGCCTCCTGATGGAGGACAAGGTTCTGCCCCCCTCAAACAGAAAAAAGTGGCGCCAAGTGTCATTACCACAGAAATACTGAATTGCTTGGGAGAAAGTACATCTTAGCACGTTCAACATTTTCCAAAGAAGCAGGTGCAAAGGGGTCAGAAGCAACTCTCACTCTGTCTTCTTCTCAGTCTGATTTCTTACCAACAGAAATACCATAAATAGATGTGCTTTGTATGTGTGAAAAGGCAGGTTAGCTCAGGTTTCCAATCATTGTCTATCACCCTAAAAATGCCTCCACTAGGGATGGGTTTGTCCTTATTAAGACATTGCACCGACTATTGTTCCTTAGGTGCAGACTATACCAGAAAAAGTACCTATGAGGTAATGAACAAACGACAGTTTTATTGTATTCATAGCTTAAAGTGGACATCATTTCCTGTCTTTACTATTGCTGTGTGGCATTGAGCTGTCAGTCAACTAACCAGTCTGTATTTATACCTACATCCACACACATGGGTGTTTGTGTGTCATTGTTCTGCAGAGGTTTAGAGGTCAGTGTGTGTGAGGGGACATTTCAGCAGCATATTTCCCAAAGGTCCTAACAAAGCTCAATTCAATGTACAGATGGCGAAACAGACCTCTGTCAGCAGATTGTGAACACTGGCATGTTGATTGTGTTATAATGGAAGATAATGCCATCTAGAAAAGTTTGGAATTTGATTTAAGTGTTTTCCAGGTCTGGATAAGGATATATATATATATAGATATATATATCTATATATATAGATATATATATCTATATATATATATATAGATATATATATATATATATCTAT